>WHYT01017505.1:487391-500755 GCA_009806455.1 Tetrax tetrax
AAAAAAAAAAAAAAAAAAAAAAAAAAAAAAAAAAATGTAAATACCCTGTATTGAGGCTATAAGGCACCCACAAAGGCCGGCTCTCCCCACCTTCCACTGCTCCCTTCTGCGCGTGCCGTACCAATCGCCGGCGTTGGCTGGCGGCAGGGCTTAGATGCGGTGCTAAGTAAAAGGATGACTGCAAATCTGTAGCCCAGGCTCACAGAAACAGCTGTTTTCTCACTGGTAATGTAGAAACTAAGTTTCACATCACTTTCTCTCTCACGAGAAATATGAGTAATGAAAAAATCTGGTTCGTCCCCTTGCTTTCGGTCCCCAGCTGAGGAGAGGGACATCTGTTTGGGCTGAACACCCCCCGCCAGCTGACAGCCTTAAAAATGCTCAGAAGAGAAAACACCAAGTAGCAAATTTTGATGTTTTCTTTCTCTGTTATTAATATTTCTTCCCTTACAATAGGATTTTTTTTTTATTATTGCCAGTGTACACTGAAGAGTCAGCATGAAGAATTTGTGCTCAGAGGGGAAAAAAAAACCCTCCAAATTTAAAAGCAACAGGTCTACGCACTTAGTTGTGATGTCCTTCAGGTTTGTAACGTAACAGCCATGCATACACTTGCTAGCAGATCAGTATTAGAAGAGGGAACCATTCATTATAAGAAATGGAGGCACCAGATTTTAAAACCAGCTGAAGGGTTACAAGTAGAAACCAGCAGACAGCTTCAAACCCGCCGAACCCCCCCAGTTGAAGGTGGCTGCTACTCAGCTCCAGCCAGGAGTTCCCCCCTTTCCTCAGTGCCAAGTCAACTCAGTTCCAGGGACTCAGTTATAATTCTGTTATCCTTCCACAGAAGTTATGGATTTTCCACTAGGAATTACTGAGCAAGTCCTTCTATTTATGTATATGCACACATTTATATTACAGCTGAGGGCAGGTGACACAGGCTGGAGTCGTTTGGTTCGAAGGGACCTGCACCGATCAAGCCCAACTGCAGAACAACATCACCGTGAGCAGCTGCCTTCAATCTCCACGACGCACAGCCGGTGACGTACTCAGAGGAGCAGGATTTGGCCCTCTGGAGTGAATCAGTGAGGCTCTGTATTTCTTGCCATGCATTTTCCTGCACGTATTTCACCTTCACGTCATCTCATGCGCTGACAGCGCTATTAATCTCAGCTGGAGAAATACAAGGCAATTAAAATATTAACTTCTTCCTTAAGCCTTCTGGAAATTTTGAGCGGTGCCATTTCAGAAACGAGAGCAGTTCAACCTCACTCTCTCTTCCTCCCACCAGCTTCAAACGTAAATGTTTAATACCCACAGTGAATACAAGTGAATTTAACGGCTTTATGGACTAAACTTTACAGGGCCTACTTAATTTTTTTTTTTTATAATACAGGAAAATGTGCAAGGAAACAAGTCCTCTGTCTAAAGAAACTAAGGCACATCTCTTGTTTAAGTACAACGCTAGAGTGGCAGCAAACATTTTTAGTTCTAAGAAATGTTGATGGTGTTTTGTTTAGTATGACTGAGAGAAAAGATGAAGGGGAGGATGAAGAGGAGGCATGTGGGATGTGATAAATTCAGTGTGAGAACATATTCAAAGCTGAAAACCTCACTCTTCTCCAAATCCTGCTTTCACAACCCAGCAAACACTCACTATTTCTGCCCCACACAAACTTCACATCTTGTTTTCAAACAACTGACGACCTGTTTGCAATGGCAGCTGTTTGTCACGAGCCACGAAAGGATCCTGCAATGTTTTCTCAAACGAGACTCAGGAACGGACTTTTACAAACACTAAAATTCGGATTAAACCCCCACAGTGCTCCTAGCACACATTCCTCCCTCTTGCCAAAGCCGAGCCTGCCTCCCCTTTTGAATGACTTGAGTGCGCAAGGACAAAGTCAGGCAAAAACATGTTTTCCTCTCTTTTATAATCCTACGGGGGGTTACTTCTCTTATCACATATATTCCATGTTTGCTGAATATTATTCCCTTTCTGTTTTTTTTTTTTTTTTTTTTTTTTTTTGGTTTTTTCAAAAGAAGCCAGCTCTTGTTAGACATCCTTATGAAGTGCCCACATTTTTCTGAAGGCTTGGTTTGGTAATGGGAACAGCCAGGGGCTGAAGTACCTCAAAAATGTAGACTCCAAATTACCTGCTGCTGCCTCTAAGCTTTCTAAAGAGATAAAAAGAAGACAGGGAAAATATTTGATCTTTCATGTTATCTCTTGGTAGAAATTCCTTCCTATCTTTTAAACACATTTAAGGCAATCCTGGAAGTAAAAGCATATATGTAGGTGAAAATAATTGTATGATACTGCAGAAGATCTGGCTTTGAAGAAAATTGGAATTCTTCAGTGTTTAAATAGTACAGGTGCTGCATTGTGCCTGGTTTTAATGTTCTGCAAAACTTGTATGTGTGTAGTGAGATTTAGTCAAAGCCATGGAAGGTTATTTACTTGTATGGAATTGTTGATATGTGGAAGATTTAAAGGCTGGATGAGTCAATGGCTTTTTGCCACCAACTTCAAAAGGGTTGGGATCTTCCCTTTAGCAAAATTACATAGAAAAGAACTACGGAGTTGTTATTTTTGTAAAACTTTCATAAGATCAGCACAAAATAAGCAAAGAGCTTTGCTCAAGATGACAGTAACACTTGCCAACTTTCAGTGCAAGAACATTAGTGTCCCGTTTCCAGCGGGTTTATTTGTAAAGGTGCATTGGAACAGAGCAAATGGATCCATCCTCACCTCGTGTGCGTACCGAGCTCCCGACATCACCGCTGTCGTAATTAACAGAACGGCACTTTATCATTATAGCTGGGTGAAAAAGCCAACTGACTTGAATCACCTTCTGATTCATGCTGCCAGCACTGCTCATACTCTTAGAGAGAAACAAAACCATGCTGAACCAGTAACGTCATGCCCAGAGCCAGAAGATGCTGCATTATGCAGTCTCTGTCACCGCTAGCAATATCAGAGGCACCCCAAAAAGAGTCCAGAGCAGTGGAGATGGCAATCCCCAGCTAAGGGAGCAGGTTTTTGTGCAGCACACAGGGACACCTGAACGACTCCAGTGCTGCTGCTCCAAAGGATGCACACTGTAGAAATACCAACTGGGATTAAAGTTAATGAAAAATGCTGCCCATACAGGCAGGTTTGAAGTCTTGCTCCTTCTGAAGAGGGTTCTTCTCATTTAATACATTGGTATGTCCCTGCATCCACACAAGAGCTGCAGAATGGAGCCTTCTCCTCAAGGATGCTATCAACATCCGTTAGATTAATAACAAGAAGTGCCATACTATTTTCCTTTCAAATCATGCTGAAGGGCCATTTCTGTAGTAGACAAATGGTTAGAGTGTGCATGCCAAAGCAGTTGACAGACATCTCAAACTACACAGCTTTTCACCCAAAATTTCCATCTCCCAGAGGAGAATCCACACTAGGGCTTTTACCTATGGACTCCACACTCATCCTCTGAAACCATGTCACCACACAGCCGCTAACACAAGCTGCCTCAAGGTGAAAGACAGCATTTGCACCAAGGAACCCATCAAACCACAGACTGTCTGTCAGGACCGGGCTCAAACCTCGGCTTCTAGGAGGGCTCAGAGCATTTTCCATTGAACAATTATTGAACAACAATAAAATAATGCCACAATTACCTTGAAAAGTCTAATTTGTTTTCCAGCTACACCTCTTTGTCATCTTTCCAGAAGGATGCTCCAACGTCCCTCAGAAAAGTTAATGGAAAAGTTGGATAACCCTGTGAAATTTCTCTCCAGAAACCAACAAGGACTGATTTCCAAATAAAATCTTCTTTCATTAAAGATGGAAGAGAACAACTCATTTGGGCATGACGTTTATGGACTTCTAGCAAAAAGATACTTGGTTAGCCCTTTCAGACATTAAATTTAATATAAAACACCAGCAGTAGCTAACTGTAATGAAGTAAAACTCAGCAAATATTATGACTTGCTAGACACAAGGAAGAATTTTTTACGCTGAGGGTGGTGGGACACTGGCCCAGGTTGCCCAGAGAGGTGGTGGATGCCCCAGCCCTGGAAACATTCCAGGCCAGGTTGGACGGGGCTCTGAGCAACCTGATCTGGTTGGAGATGTCCCTGATCCTTGAAGGGGGGTTGGACTGGGTGGCCTTTGAAGGTCCCTTCCAACCCAAACCATCCTGTGATTCTATGAAATACAGCACTTGTTATGTCTTTTTTTTTTTCTTTTTTTCTCCTTCATCTTTCGCTCACTGCAGTTTTTATGTAACAAAACTTAAGTTGAAAATACCAACAAGTTACCTAGGCTTACAAGTCGCTTGTAGTGAGTCACCACTGAGCCTACGGTTCTATGAAGTTATTCTGCTCCTTACTAAAAGTCACTTTCCTTTACAATTCCTTTACAATTTCCTTTACAATTAAGCCTTGGGAAATTTTGTAAGCAAATTATGTCCTACTTATGACAGCAGCACACTGCTGACCCATCTCCTACAGCTCACGATAACGGCGAACCATGTGCAACACGTAACACTTCCGAACAACGTCCGGATTATGGAGTAACATCAGGATTGCTGTAATCAGCAAATGGAAACGCAGTCCCTCGCGCTGTGTTCTGTTCCCCAAGGACGAGACGATGAAAGATGCTGGCAGCTGCTGAAAGGAGAAAAGCTCAATGAATTACACAAGCTGCATTAAAGCAGCTTTCACATTAGCTCCACAACTAAGGGACAAAGGTTTTGAGGTGGGAAACAATTTTAAAACACAGCATTATCATAAACTCCAATATATATAGGGAGGTACAGATTATTCCCCATTGCCAGGCTCTTGTTACATTAACTGCAGCTGACGTCTTGGTGTTCTGCATTCAAAATCTTGAGATTTAGATTAGATATGAAGAAGAATTTTTTTTTTTTTTTTTTTTTTTTTTTTTTTTTTTTTTTTTTTTTTTTTTCCCCCACAGTGAGGGTGGTGGAACAGTGGCCCAGGTTGCCCAGAGAGGTGGTGGATGCCCCATCCCTGGAAACTTTCAAGGCCAGGTTGGCCGGGGCTCTGAGCAACCTGATCTGGTTGGAGATGTCCCTGATCCTTGAAGGGGGCTTGGACTGGATGGGCTTTAACAGTCCCTTCCAACCCAAACCATTCTATATTTCCCACTCGCTACTAGACTTTTACCCGTCTCAAACAAGAGGTACGTGCAAGAAAGAAACAACTGCAAGAGAAGCAGAGACAAAGGAAAGACTATTGCGTTGGTACAACAATCTTGGCATCATCTCATCTATTCAGTTTGTTGGGTTTGTTTTTGTTTGTTTTTTTTTAAAAACCACATATTTCACTTGGTCTTTTTTTAACTGTCTTTTAGAAAATAATTTTTTATATGGTTTTAGCAGTGCCTGGTAGGAAATGCAGTTAAAGAAGTTTTCTAACGTAAGGGAATTACACCTGCACCATCTTATCATCCTGTTTGTAAATGCCACTTGATACAGGCCAGATAATCAGGATTTTAATTAACAGCTAATTAGAGACACAGGCCTTCTCTTGGAGACTTCCAATGATCTCTAGATATCTCTAAGGTGGTTATCACATGCTTTACAACAACTATTTTGTACAAATTGTAGTGATCCTTTCTCACTTTTAATGCTCCACCTTGTTTTCTTGGGTACATAACTCACACTAATTGCAACAGATAAGTAAGGTCAGAACTGGCCTAAAAATTAAAGTTTGGGTTTCTTCCCTAAAATTTAAATAAATTCAGTTTGATAAACTTCCATTTTTCAAATAAATAAAGATATGACTACTTTTGAAGGATGTTTCTTTACCCACAGTGCACAAGATTGATACATCTTCGAACTTTTCAGGTATTTTTGTGAGGGAATTCCCCCATTACACCTGTTTAAAAGTGTGTGTGTGTGTATACATATATATATATACACACACATATAAAAAAATATAAAGCAGCTGAACTTTAAAAAGAAAAAGAGCTTGATACAAAACTCGCCTTCTCCCTTGGGCAAACACATTTTTCTTAGCCCCGGCCCACAAAGCCCAGTGCTGAATAGCGCAGGTAGAAAAAAAGAAAAGCAATTTAGATTGTTCTGGGACTCCAGGGAACACTACAACATCCCGAGACGTAACCCTGGGATTTTAAGTTGCACGGTAGCACTGCGGGTGCCTGCCAGCCTCAAACACCACACAGAGCTTCTCAATTCTTATTAAGAAGGGATCCACTGTGTGACGCTGATTAAACCGACACGTTTTGCTGACATTGCCAGAAACATTTATTTTAATGGCATGGAGTAAGTAACTGAGGCAAATTTAAATTTGACCTTGAAGAAAAAAATATTACACAACAGCTAGACTCAGTATGCAGGGATATATACAGAAGTACAGGGAAATTAAAGCAGTTCCCCTGTCAACCAAAATATTCAGCCACAGGAGTCAACATAATTTACCCTTATCTCACCAAATTCAGGATGGGGCCCCGTGTGTGTTCCAGACTGACTTAACAATGCTCTTTCAGCATCATTTTTGCCTTCCACCTTTCTTTCTCCAAAATAAAAGGAAATGTGAATGAGATCTTTGCTGGAAATTTGTATAGTTATTATCTAGGTATATGGATACAGCATACAGTGCCTGAAGCTAAGAAATACTCTACCTTTGCTTTTCAATGAGGCTGCATCAAGCCTCAGAAACCAGAGAATTGATACAACCCAGACACACAAATCACTTCCAAGTAGACAGTCAATCCCATTTTTCTACCCATTTATATCCAAGTACCTAAATGATTCTCCTCTGCTTTACCAGGTATACAGTCTGGCTTGGCAAAAGCGCTCTGACACAGCAGAGTAACGCACACAGCTATTTTTCAATCCACGTTATGTATGTTTGATACAGTTTGTTCCAAACAATAGAAAGACAGTATTTTTTTTTTCATAAGGAGCCTTATCAATACACAGGGAAACTTCAGAGCCAGTTCTACGTCGTACAAAATCCACTGTGCTTTAACAGCCAACTTCAAGGAAACTATCAAGGAGCATTTCTGAGGTTGCAAACCTAATCAGCTCTGTGAGGCTTTGTAAGCCACTGAGATAAGCCAGGGTCAACACCAGCTCTAGTCCAAGTTTCCCCGGTGACACCTGCACAGGTCTTCCACAAAAATAAACCATCCCCTTGTATCCCCAGCCCATCTCACCCCACACATCCACTTTCTCTCCTCCTCGACCCTGAGTGAGCAAATAGCAAATTTCTCCTATTGACGGACCTGAACAAGTTACTTTTCTTAAACAGGGAAAATAATCTTTGCTCTTCCCCCAGTTCAAACCAAGACCCGTTTTCAGGAATAATAACAGGGGTAGAATCAGAACATTAAATTCTCACCAGAACAGCTCTCACACCAGAGATCACCGCAGCCCCCTTGGTTTTTGGTCCTAGGGTATGAACACTGGAGTCCTACCCCAGGAACAATATCCCTTGCCTTACCTTTTATATCATCACAAGGTAATCACTGCCCCAAGGCTTCTGTGAAGAACTGTCCTTTCCCATATCAGTTCCCAGACCCCTACCAGCCTCCCTCTCACTAAGCATAAAAATCCCCACTCTTTCTCCAGACCCCAAGCCACCCTTAGTTAAGATGGCTCTCTCCTTTCACCCCCAAACTGCCTACTTTACCTAAAAAGCATTACATTTCTGCTACTCACCCTGTTCACTCTGAACATCTCTGTACTTCTGATAATTCTTTCTTCTCACATTAAATCCCAGAACCTGTTTTTTCTTACAGCACCATAAAAACTGCTGCTTTTCCCCTTCCACCCTTGCCTCTCCAGTCCTTACAGGGTCCAGGTGTTTTCCACCAAGTCCAACGAGGAGAGGGGTTAATCACAGCTGACCTGAGTTCTCTTTAATCACACCTGACCTGAACTTTTACCATCTTAAAAAAATGTGAAATCATGCAGGATGCTATGTAACTTTATCTGTGGTCTTTTAAAAACTGTATGATAGAGCATAAATACACATGAAATAAATTAAAAAAAAAAATGAACTAGTTGCTGTATTGCAATGGTATGTGTTTCTAGATTATGAGACCGTTAGAGGAAATCACTACTTTTTGCAGTGTTTTGCTCAGAACAAGCAGTGCCCTCTCACCCTGCTCCCTCACCCCGGCCAGGAGCAGCCCTCGGGGCGTCCTGGAAGGAGAAAGGGTGAATAAACAACTTTGCTGGCACGATCCCAGTACCCATATGTTCTATAATGGCGTGAGCCCAGTACCCGCATGTTTTATAAACGCAGGAGGAGGCTTTTATCCACTTTGAGCCTTCTCTTCAAGAAGAGAGAAGCTTCTGTAGATCTGTAGATGTCTGGGTAACCTGCAGCCAGAAAATCAGCAGATGAAGGGTGGCTGTTGGATCTCAGTTCTAGACCGAGTACTTAAACACTTCATAAATCTCACATTAGTGTCTGGGTCTTGTGGGGAGGATCCAGTGATGGAGTTTATAAAGTTATAATCACTGCCATCAGATGAAGCTTAGAAGAAAATAATAGATATGTTCAGGCTCACCTGCCAGAGGAGCTATTAAAGAACAAAACAAACAGAACTGGAAATGATATTAATAAATTGCTTTAAAATAAAATTGATTTTAAGTTCGTGCAACGTTCCTGTCATATCAGCTAATGCACTGCCTGTCTTGCGTTTTTCTTAGCCCAAGAAAAACATTTTTAAGTAACACATCATCAGGACGGGACATCGAGGTTCTGAAAATTTAAAAAGCAGCAGGTTGCTGGAATCCCTGATTTTCCAGTATTGTTTTTGACATCACTTTTTCTTCATGCCTATTGATACTTCCCACAAATTATTTTTACACCGCCGTCTGTGGATCCATAGAGACTACAGATGGACATCTCAGATCAGCAGTTGGAGACACTGTTTTCTTCTTTTTGTGTTTTTCTGGTTTTTTGCACATGAACACGAACAGTGATTAGGGTCATAGTTTGGGGTTTTTTTCCCATGTACTTTGTATTTTTCCAGAAAAATAGCAAATATCATATACGAAGCAGAAGGTAGTGAATAGGTTACAATGTGACATCATAATTTTGTATCATATTGGCATAATGATGTTGCTGATGGGAAGAACAAATTGAAAGCAGTTATTAGAACGTGCAAGCTGAATTTTCTTGCATAAGCCATTTTCATATCACGTCACCATAAAAAAAAATTGTGATGAATGTTCCCTCTGAAGTTGACAAGTTACAAGGGCTTGTACTAAGGGAATAATAACTCCAAGATTCATAAAAACGGTAATTACTTTATCAACCTTCTAGTCACATTGCAGACACATATACCGAATCACTCCAAAATAACACGGACATAAAATTTAGACTTTATGTTGATATTACACTTCTCACCTGAGGTTTCCTTTTAAAAAAAGAAATGGGTCTAATATATTACTAATTACTCTGAAATTAAAAAATCAGGTTTATCTCATATATCTTTAAAAATAGAGTTAAGGCTGGATGGAATAGGGAGAAAAGGGAGTAGACCTCAGGAGGAAAGAAGTACTCAGGTTTAAAGATGACATTGCCAAGGAGTAAGTTACTATGTATTTTCTCTAGGAAGAGCAAAGGTTAAGAAGTTGACAGCTCCTTATGAGACACCATCTTCTTGGACAGCCTCCCAGGAAGGAGAGTGGAGACAAGAGTACACCATAAACCCAATTAGCTTAAAATGGAGTTTGATTAATTAATAAAAGAGATTCTGTGGTCATGGCACGATCCGGGAAGATTTCCCCTGTTCCACATCTCCTCAGCTTCGTCCATCACAACAGCTGTGAATGAGATCCACAAATGGGTACAAAGAAATCCTAAAACCACATTTTATTTCTCATATGAAACTGCCCAAAATATCTACAACTGTGCAGGTACAGAAATGACCAGAAATAGCTACATGCGTTAAAAAAATTGATGTCCTTGTCTGCAGTGGTAGCCCTGCCATGCCTTTTCAGAGCACATCCGGAACCTATGGAGAAGACAGCTGAGAAAAGTAGCGCAATCTGCAATAAAGACAACAAACAGCTAATTGTGATGGTGGAGTTTGTTACTGAGCAAGGTGGGGATCCCTGCGCTCAGTCCCCACGCCCTCTTTAACTGTATAACATCCGCAAAGCGGCAGGGTCCTGCTGACGCCTTTGCCTTCCCGTCCCAATTGATTCCTCGGCCAAGAGAGCAGCGCAGCCCCTCACTGCGGGCGGGAGCGCCGCCGCCCCGCTTCCAGCACTTAACTCTCCTCGGGCAGTCGATACGGATGGCAAGCGTTTCCCTGGGAATGTGGAGAGCAAAAGATGGTGGGGTGCTTTGCTACCACTGTGCTGAGCTGTTCAGCACTCAGGTCCTTTCCAAAGATCTAGTAGTCGGTCCTCTGCGGGGTTCAACGTCTTCACCAGCATCCCTGTGAGATAAATAATATTACCATCGAAGATGGGCAGCAGAAGTATTTAATTTGCCTGCTCAGAGCTGAGTGGATAAACAGCATTTGTTGTTTTTTTTTTATAACAGAATGCAACTGGAGGGCTGAAGGGAGGTGCTGGTTACTTCTTACTCATTCCTTTTGCTCACTATGTGCTGTTGGAGCAACCTGGAGGGCTATGAACATCACTGGGCTAGAAATTTAAAAAAAAAAATAAAATAAAAATTTCTTCCCTCCAATTTTTTTTTCCCAATAATTTAACACGCATTTGTCTAATCCAGCAAACCAGCGTTTACCTTTTTCTAGATTATTAGGTTTATGCTTTAATAAAATATAGCTTTAGAGACTGGAAGATTCATGGTGGGTTTTTGATGTTGTCCCTGAAAACATTGTCGGTCAATTCTCCATTAAGGAAACACTGACCCCTGAGGTAGAGATTTTGTCTGGGGAGGAGAGAATGGGATTAAATTCATTTCAGTGTATAATGTCCATTGAAATGCATGGGATTAGATATGTATGGGATTAAAATGTATAAAATTAGAAATGTAAAGACGATTACAATTTTTAAAGGTTACTTACAAGACCAAGGTAGAAAACCATCCTCAAAATAATGCTGCAATTTTTCTGTCTTGAGTATAAAGTTATCTTGCCTGTTCTCTCTGTGTGAGCTTGAACTACTCGTTTTTAAGCTATTGTTTGTCACATTATTTTAATTTCTAATCAGTCCTTATGCCAGGGCAAAAATATAGCTGGACATTTTAGCATTCTAAGAAGAGTGTCTTACAGATCTTCCCTGTGAGCTTCCAGGCTCAATCTCGTCTGAAGAGAGGCAACAGCTCAGCCTTTGTTCCAGTTCGGTCCTTGACCTCCCTGTTTACAGTACTAATGGGGACAGCAGTTACTCAGAATCAAGATGGCATTTTTGAGATGTGAATAATCACAGAAGAAACTAGACAGAAACAGTCAGTGCATTCACATCGCCGGCCCAGCTCAGCTGTGAGCTAGTTATGATGTTCCGCCACGGCTACTGATCTGTGTAGGAACAGAGACAGTGACCTATAGGAAATATAATCTGTATCCCATTACCAACGCCCTGAGACATTTTTTCCTTCTAAAGCCCACATTTTTCAATGACAGCCTTCTCAAAAGACCCTCTTTCATGTCGCTTTTATCATTCTGACCTTGTTCTAGTGGGAATTTCAAGTCTGTCCTTTGAGACATGTGAATGATGCAAAATTTCGCTCTTCTCTTGCCGCACAAAGATCCAAAGAGTAGAGCTCCAGCTCGTGATGAAGCCTGCGTGACCACCATGTGCTCCTTGTCACGGCGCACAGGCTGCCCGCTCACCTTGCAGGGTCACGGCTGGTCTCTGACCAAGAAAATGCAAAATAGAAAGACTTGACCTATTAAAGATATTAGCTACAAACTGTATTTACAGAAGTTGTTTTTGCAGAACTGTAAATTATCCTGTTTGACAATATAGTCTTCACAAGTGGAAAAACGCGACATTCACAAACAACTGTCTCAGTGTTTTGCTTGCCAACTGGTCACAGATTACGATCGTGGAGGTTTTAATGCACCTCTTCAACAATTACCTGCAATGTTACTCGAGCGAGCATAAAACGCTCTACTTTGAACCACTGTGGCCTGGACTTCCTTAATTATGTTGGAATTAGATCAAGATTTCCCCAAAGCACAGCTGTGACTCAAAGGCACTCAGGTTTGCCCAGCTAATGGGGTCAAAACCTCTGCAAACATCAGGTTCACAGGTACCGTGACTCAAGAGCTGTGGCCTTAAGCACAATGCACTCAGCAGAGTTGTAATTATAACACTTAAAACTATTCAGAAGACCAAAACCATGCTGTAAGTTAAAATGGAAGGTATAAAATGCTGTATGGAGAGTAGATTTTTTTTGCTAGAGCTCACGGTTTTAAGCTCCCCAATTCATAAAATTCAGCACTTATCACTGTACTTTGAACAAACTTTTACAAAAAGACTGATACTTTTGTATCTTGGTGCCAGTAAAAGACAGGCAAAGAGAGAAAAGTATCTGAGGAGATGACTAAGGCTATGTTAATCTGAATTTCCGATGCCACACCCCTCACTATTTTTTATTATGGCTTTGATAAGCAAGATCCTGGATTAGTGGAGGACTGTCACAACCAGTGTTAGGGTCCTACACAATGACTGCAGCATAAGAATAATTCTAGGACGAGGAGTCACAAGACTTGTAGAAAAGAAAAGATTATTGGTTTTGGAGCTTTGATCAATAAGTACTAAACTATGCTAGAAAGCTCAGAAACCACTACCCTATATGTTGATGGAACCGTGGCCTCTTCTAACTTGATCCACAGTCTTACTAAGTTCAGTTATCTGTTTTTCCGAGTCTCACGTGGATGTAGATAAAAGCCTTATTTTGATTTATCAGCCTAGAAATGCCAGAGCGGTAACACGTACAGCACATGCACTAATCGTTTCCTTACAACAACGCTAAGGTTACACAAATAGGAACGATCATTTACAGGTTTCTGAATTTCACAGATGAAGAGAGGAAAGCCATTCTGCCCACTGCAGTTTTTAACAGGCTTGTGAGATGTATATAAAAATCTTAAATAGTTTTCACAAGAAAAAAAAAGAGCTTCTGCTTCATCCTCAATTTCCCTGCAATTTCAATGTATTTAATTTTCAGATTAAGTTGATAAAATGAAAAGTGACATCACTGAAATGCTATTAGCCATCTGATTTTCTAAGCAGAGCCATAGCCATGAAAGATTACTGAAAATCATGAGGTTAAAGCACTGCAGTACATGTAGAAAATGTAGCAAGTAAGGTCAAACTTGCAAGAAAATTCACACGATAAGAAAGAATTGCTTTGATGATTTTTAGAACATCATAGTCACACTA
>WHYT01017505.1:511894-533563 GCA_009806455.1 Tetrax tetrax
GTCAAAACCTCTGCAAACATCAGGTTCACAGGTACCGTGACTCAAGAGCTGTGGCCTTAAGCACAATGCACTCAGCAGAGTTGTAATTATAACACTTAAAACTATTCAGAAGACCAAAACCATGCTTTAAGTTAAAATGGAAGGTATAAAATGCTGTATGGAGAGTAGATTTTTTTGCTAGAGCTCACGGTTTTAAGCTCCCCAATTCATAAAATTCAGCACTTATCACTGTACTTTGAACAAACTTTTACAAAAAGACTGATACTTTTGTATCTTGGTGCCAGTAAGAGACAGGCAAAGAGAGAAGAGTATCTGAGAAGATGACTAAGGCTATGTTAATCTGAATTTCCGATGCCACACCCCTCACTATTTTTTATTATGGCTTTGATAAGCAAGATCCTGGATTAGTGGAGGACTGTCACAACCAGTGTTAGGGTCCTACACAATGACTGCAGCATAAGAATAATTCTAGCACGAGGAGTCACAAGACTTGTAGAAAAGAAGAGATTATTGGTTTTGGAGCTTTGGTTTTGGAGCTTTGATCAATAAGTACTAAAATATGCTAGAAAGCTCAGAAACCACTACCCTATATGTTGATGGAACCGTGGCCTCTTCTAACTTGATCCACAGTCTTACTAAGTTCAGTCATCTGTTCTTTCGAGTCTCACGTGGATGTAGATAAAAGCCTTATTTTGATTTATCAGCCTACAAATGCCAGAGCGGTAACACGTACAGCACATGCACTAATCGTTTCCTTACAACAACGCTAAGGTTACACAAATAGGAACGATCATTTACAGGTTTCTGAATTTCACAGATGAAGAGAGGAAAGCCATTCTGCCCACTGCAGTTTTTAACAGGCTTGTGAGATGTATATAAAAATCTTAAATAGTTTTCACAAGAAAAAAAATAGAGCTTCTGCTTCATCCTCAATTTCCCTGCAATTTCAATGTATTTAATTTTCAGATTAAGTTGATAAAACGAAAAGTGACATCACTGAAATGCTATTAGCCATCTGATTTTCTAAGCAGAGCCGTAGCCATGAAAGATTACTGGAAATCATGAGGTTAAAGCACTGCAGTACATGTAGAAAATGTAGCAAGTAAGGTCAAACTTGCAAGAAAATTCACACGATAAGAAAGAATTGCTTTGATGATTTTTCGAACATCATAGTCACACTATATTGGGTCATACACACTAGCTTGAATCTTTTTTAAAGTTATAATAAATTGAAAAATCCAATTTCTTGGATGAAATATTTTTATTTTTGAGTCAAACTCAAGCTTGATAGAAATGTACTGACAGGATTTGCAAACTAAGCCAAGTCTGTAAAGCAATCAGGAAATTCTGATGTAGGTGGCTGGAATAGTCTCATATGTGATCTCCAAGTTTCCAACACAAAGTTTCCCAGCGATGCACAAGGGAGGGGAGCTCAGGTGATCAGCATAACTGGTAGATATATGAGTTCTGGTGGAACTAATGTATTTAGTTGCTAAAATTAAATAGGAAAGATTTAAAAGCATATTTGAAAATTATTAAAAAACCCCTAAGAGCTCTGTTTCTGACAAGAGGAGGTTGAAATATTATTTCAAACTTTCAAGTAACTTTCAATGATTCATCTATTTTTCCTATCAATCAGTAATTTGTTAGCTGCTATGCAAACTCTCATTTCAGCAGATAATAGTGATTACACCAGTCACTTGGGTCTGGGGAAATAAAATTCTTGCATCTGTTTCACTGCGCCAGATCCAGGAGCGACACATGACCCAGACACCTCGCTTTCTCTAGTCCACCAAGATAATACACACAAATTATTTGTTGCACAATACACTTTTGGGAACCCTGTCAGTACACTGCATTTTGCAGACACCAGCATATAAAATTTCATACCACTATTTGTTTTAAATCCAGCAGCTCCCTGGACACTAAATGGGCGATCTAACATTTTGCCTTCTACTGTCTACCGGATGCTCTTTGAGGATTTCTGGATGTCAGCACACA
Organism: Tetrax tetrax; assembly: GCA_009806455.1. Taxonomy (NCBI): domain Eukaryota; kingdom Metazoa; phylum Chordata; class Aves; order Otidiformes; family Otididae; genus Tetrax; species Tetrax tetrax. Next base: position 513,896 of record WHYT01017505.1, read on the forward strand.
ACCAGCATAATCAGACTTTTTCCTGAGAAATAAAAGTATTTTTCCTCTGTCTCCTCTGGTCAGAATCAGATTATCAGGCCAGGGATTCGGTGTTACTTCATTGTCTGGCAGCTTTAAAATAGAATTGAGATATTACATATCCATTTCCTTGATATCCTTTGGAAGATTTTGTCTTTGAGAGCGTGTGAAGCTGCATTTCCTTTGGATCTCCCGCCACGAAGTGCTCTGACCCCTCTCTGCAGCAGCCTCTGTGCCCTCTGGCCTTGAAAGGAGGCTGTGGCACGGCGTCCTGTGGCCTAGCCCGCAGAGCCCTCGAGGCCAGACCTGCAGGAAAAAAATACCTTGCAGGTTTAGGACCATCCCCACAGAATTGGGGATGGGATGTTAAAACAGAGAGGAGAGAGCTGGGCTGGGAAGGAATTTAGACGGCAGGCTCTTTCTGGGTGAAGTGAACTGGAAAGAGCTTTTGTTTCTGTTCACAGTTGGCAGCTCACTTACAGAGAAACCCCAGAGCGGGAGAGAAGATGTTGGATGGAGGCAAAGCTCACGCAGAATGCTTGTTTTTCCACAAAGACGTTCTTGTAGAGAGAGGGGTAAAGGGGATCATCCTCCATGGTGATCCCCCTCACTCCTGCAAGTCTGGCATGTGCTGTAACTCTGGTATGATAGTGTCCCGTTCTCTGTATTATTTTACAAAGGTGCAAAAAACAGTTGAGAACGTGGAGTACTTACTCCAAAACTGCACCGCGGTTGCTATCATCTCCCCTGCTTTACGTGGAGCTGAGGTCCAGCACATACATCATGTTGCAGGAAACGATGTGCTCACACTGCAGCCTCGTGCCCACACCCTGCCGTGGCACTTTGGGAGGTAAAAAAGACAACTTGAAGCACGGCATGAATCTACCGGTATCGTTATCTTTATACGGGCCACCAAAAGATAAAGCAGATTTAAATAAATCTTTCATGTCATCAAAGAAATCCTCGTATCGTTAGTCATTTGCCTGGACAAAAAAAAATACCTACATATTGCTTGAGGGGAGCTTTTCTGCTCTTTTATCATATCTGTAATAACAATTACTTCCAAAAGTTCAGAGAAATTAAAACTTATCAAAGTTTGTGGCAGGTATGACATATACACCTTTCACAACAGGATTAACACAGGCTCTTTGCTGCTTTTTACCCTTAAAATTATTTTAAATTGGCTTGTTGGGACCAAACCGAATTTCCCCAACTTGTGTCTCCAATTCTGCTGCAGCTCTGGAGATGAGACAGCTGGCAAACATTACAGAATCACTGCCGTGTCCACAGCCTTTCTGGAAGGCTTGAAGCCGACTTCACTGCTAGAAACCACACCTACTCCTTAGGTACTGAATTTTAATCAGTGCAAACTCATTCCTGCACGGTGCACACACGCTCCGCATAGGAAATCGCCGGAGCAGGAGGTGCGTTGGGGTGGACGGGGGACAGAAAGGGCTGTACTCCTCCCTACGCTTAATTATTCCCAAGAGGGTGAGTCTTTCAGGGAAGAGGCTGGGATATTTCTCATAGCTTTATTATTCCCCAAGGCACCCAGGGAGGGGAAGCTCACATGCAAAGACGATCAATCTGTGGGCTTAGCCTTAAAGTGCCTGTCACGCCGCATAGGTAATGCTCCAGTTGCTGGCATCTCTCAACGTTAAACTCCGTCGTATGCCGATGCACATTGCTGCAGAAGGATTTCCTTAAGTTCTCCTTAGGGTAGAACATCACACTTTCCCCTTAAATACCCTGATTCTAGATGCATCTCATGCAAGTATTATTATTTTTTTTTTAAATCTACCTGCATTTTCTCTTTACATTTCAGTTATACAACCACTCCCAACCCCTGTCATTTCATGCACGCGGACACCTACACCAGTGCAGAACGAGCTCTGTACTGACACAAATCTGCTATGAACGCGCAAAGGCAGATTTTCTTATTAAACAGCAGCTGTATTGGATGACCTGGAGGGAACAGCAGCATCCGACTACTGTCCCTACCAACCACATCCTCGAGCACGCAGGAGAAAGGCGATCGATGGCTCTCCTCCCAGAAAATTCACTGAGAGTCAGGAAAGTATGAGGAGGACAAGTAACTGTGCCGGAAGGAAACTCAACTGCTTCTACAATGTCACCAACAACTTTTAAAATGAGCAAATTTGAATCAATAATAAACTAAAGCGAGAAGATATAAAAATAGAATAATAATGTGACACCTGAGTGAAGGTGGTCGCTAAGATAACAGAGTGGCAAGCACCACAGAAATATTAGCAGAAAAAGCCTACGCAACACAGCTAAGGAGCTACAGAATCAAACCGCGCGAGACCTCTTAGTGTGGAAAAGTTGGTGACAGATGACACCTATTTTTGTTTCTGTAAGACAAAAAACAAAGTCAAGCATTGAAAAGCTTACTAAAAACACCAAAGTGATAAACTGAGATTCCCATGAGCCTTTATGCCAGCTTCAGATATTGCACATAAAAAAAAAAGGCTGCTGAAAGAGGTGACTGGTGTCTGTCACCCTGGAAAAGCCAATTTAATAACAAGTAAAAGAAATAAGTAATACTTTTTAAAGTTCAGATCCTGGATCAATCTTCTAAGGTTAGATTTAAGGTGCAAAAACTTAGCTCTGATACACATAATTAAATAGAAAGGTGAAATTCATTTTAAATACAAGCTGTTAAAGATGTGGCTACAGTGAAGTTTTGTTGTATATGCCAGTAACTAATTGCAGTGTACAAGACTCTCTAAACATAATCCCCCATCGCTAATATGGGGAACACTCAAGGAGAATTCCTGATTTAGTTGCTCTCTTTGTTGATTTGTATTTCCAAATAAGACCAAAGAAACACCTGAGAAACGGACTCTTGTTGGAAGCAGAGGGCACCTGAACAAATTCTCCATATTTAGAGGTGGCTTCTGAAAAAAGTCACTTGCTTTTCAAAATTTGGGATTATTGTGATCTTCTGCCATGATCTCATCTAGCATTAAGATATCTTGTAATGAGGGACTAGAAAGCTTCTACACTAAACAAGAGGTAACACAGTTAGATACTTTTTTGGAAATAGTTGGAGAAGCAAAAGCTTCATTATCCTCTGCAGTGAAAAGTTCTATCTTATGATGATACGATCTCTGTTTATATAGAGAAAAAGTGAGCTATGATCCATCAGGGCAGTAAAAAGACACTTCACCTGTTGATTCCTCAAGCAAACTGTGAAAATGGTGGCAAGACATTTTAAGCGGTGGGTCTTCATCCGAGAGATCTGCTCTTGTGTTGTGTTGGAACCAAACGTGTCCAACTTTGGGATGCAGGGCAGGTACATTCGTTCTGGCAGCCTTTTAATTGAATCTCTTCTCTGGCACAGAGGCAGTTCTGGTGTGTGACAGTAATGTAGATTTATGGAAAATAATAAGGTGATCAGCTGCCCTGCAGAGTCATTATTTTGTTTCATTCAAAAAGACAAGACACTAAGACTAAACTGATGGGTTGATGTACGCAACGGCATGGGGTGCCTGCTTCATAGTTCAGTGAAGTTAATGGAAACACTCCCATTGCCTTCATTTATGAATCAACCAGCAAGTTTAAGAAGAAACAATAATTTTCAAAAAAAAAAACCAACCTAGTGCTAAGTAAGTACCAGAACAGTAACTGTTTGGTTAAAATATTTCTTCTGACAACATTCTCGTCCCTTTTTGTTCCCTAGGTTTCAATATTCTAGCAAATTTGTTTAAGACAAGATTAATCACTGAAGCAGTGAATTTAAAATTAATATCCCAGAATATTAATAGAATATCATTAGGACATGAATTTTAAATTTATAATCATGTTTATGCAAAAAAATAATTATTAATTTTATTCACTCATCTACCTCTTGATAATAATCTCGTCCTAATAATAAACTCTGTCAGATCAGTAGAAATTCTTTCTTTGACTTCACCAGGCGCAGGAGCAGACACCTAACAAGAGAATAAAATGTACTACATGATCCAGTGAATCCCAGTAAACCGCTTGTGTTTCAAAAATCAAGCTACAAAAACATGCAACATTCTCACATTCTCACACAGTAACTGTCCTCTGCAAAAAAAAATGCCTGGGAAAAAACTCTAGAGCAATGCGTACTGCTGACTAAATCATAGGGCAGGAATTAAAGAAGATGCAGTTACACATACACACTCTCATCTTTTCTGTTAGTGTATCAGGAAATATTCAAGCCAGTAACAAATGCTGTAGCAGCCTTGAAACAAAGCCCTATGTTGAAATCACAACTAGACACAACACTTTACGTCCTTCCTCTTTTCTGGTTATTAAGTCAGAGGCACTTTCAGAAAACTTGACATTTGCAGTTTTTAAATTAATATTTCCAAAACTTCCTTTCACGCACTGCAAATTGCTTATGATGAAATAGCTGTAAATATCAGAAGGATCCATCTGGGTTCACAAATATAAAACTGTGGTTTTCACCAAACAGAGTATCAGCTAAAAAAATATCCTTCATTCAACCACAAGCAAAATATCACAGTCAAAGGCAGGTCAGGTTGAAATGAATATACTTTTCTGCCAGGATACAGACCAGCCAGCAAATAAGACGTATCATGTTGTGTAAGTATTACCATCAAGCAAGGCTTCTGAGCTGAGCCCTTCTCCGCTCCCATCTCTTTTTGCAACAGGAGTCCCTCAGAAGAAGCATTTCCATCGCTCCTTTTTAAACAGAGTAGCTCTGTCCTGAGCCTTTGCAACACGGCATGATCTAATAACAGGTGTTATCAGAGACAACATGGTGAAGTTTCCGATTTTCTTCTAATGGGGTTCACGTGATCCTCACAAAACCCTGCCCCACTATCAGAGCTCCAATGCAGACCTGGTGCAAAGGCTGCAGGTACTGCAATCAGCGCAACAAATATCCAAAGTACTCGCTGATGAAGTACATGTTACAGTAGTTGCTTTTTCTACTGACCCATTCCTGTACTGAACGGCAAAGTTGAATCCTTTCAATCTACCAAGCCAAATTGTTTTTTTTTTTTCCTAAGAGATTGATTAAGTTTTGTAGACTTAATTGGGTAAGTAAGACAAAGTAAAGACACCAAAGTAAATGAAATAAAAGGGTACTGGGATGGCTAATGGTGCTTATGATCTCACTGTCAGAGTTGCACCAATTTACCTCTTGACATTTTGTCCCAGGTCTTGGCCAACAGTTTGATGAGCAGGGAGAGTCACACCAACCAAGGGCACAACTGCAGTGCTGCGAGACCACGCGAGAGCTTGCTAAGCTAGAGTTGAAGACCCATCCTTCTTGTAGTCACCCTTTCTCTCAACTTCTGCCCATAGCTTCTTCCGGGAGAAAAATTCCACTGGAGAACATCTTTGATGGACAAAGGGCACTGAATGCACTGCAACGAGAAATATTTTGCTTCTTTCTTTGCAAATGTAAATGGTAGTAAATATTTGGGATTGAAGTATGCCACCTTAACTTGCTCTCTTACATACAGTCTTCAGTATCAGCAAAACTCTGCTGTTGATACCTAAATAATTTCCTTCGTGCAACAAGTCATACGACACAAGTATAAAGTTTCTCATATTCCTCATAGCCATGTTACCTAGAGCGGCAGAATATTTTTTCTCCACCTTCATTAGGCTTTGGAGTCCAATCCTGCCATTGATCAGCTCACCAAACTCCAAGTGACTTCAACGTGAGTTCATATATAGCTCACCGGAAAAGTGGGATTTATTAACACGCCGCCGGAGCTCACAGACTGCTGCTGCTACCTTATTGATCGGATCCGGGGAAATGGCATGTCTGCCCAGGGAGATTATGGATATAATCAAGTGAGGGGGATCAGACTGACCGATATTTTGACAAATTTCGTATTGCTTGTTATTTTCCTGGTGCTGCATGTGGGGAAACAGAGGTACTAACAATGCAGGAGGGAAATAATCTCTGAAAAGTGAATATAAAATGAACTCACAAAAACCAAGTGTTGTTTACCCTAGGCAAGAAAAGATTTTATCTGGGTCTTATCAACAGTGCTTTTCAAGGTCTGAAGTCCTCACAAAAGATCTTCTTGGGTTTGGGTTTGTTTTTTTTTTTTTTCTTTTTTTCCATTTCGCTTTAACCTTTCCAGCCAATCTAGCCCTATATTTTTTTTTTCTGATAAAAAATCCCAGCAGACACTGTCCTGTGGTCTATCTAATCGTTCTAGGATTTAGAAACCAAGTGTGCTTTCCCATTCGATACGCCTGGGCTCAAGGCTTCAGGTGGACTTTAATCAAATGCACATTGCCCTTTGCTTGATCTGAACAATCAGCTCAGAAAATTTCTCATTATGGTTTTTGTAAGAAGAAATAATAGCCTGTCTTCTTGAGAGCAAACACAATTTGAATGAACAAAATTAATAGCTGTTTCTCTTAATTTTTTCCTCCTACTGATGTGATAGGTTATATATGAGGTGTAATTACAATAATGTCAAAGTCGCTATTGAAAGAGTTAATCTGCTACGAAAAATTCCCACCAGTAAAAAAAAAATAATCTATGATATGCAGATGAACTGTTTACTTGGTAGCTCTTCTGTGATCAAAATGAAACTAAGCTGAACTGCTGAAACAATAAAAGTAAATTGTTACTTGGGGTTTGCAAACCTCAATTAAATAAATATTATGCAGTAAACAACATTCTGGATTTTAATTAGGATAAAACAACTGAAAAAGGAGTTACCAACCATTTGTGTTTATCGTACAGTAACCTTCAAATACCTTTTACAGGGGAGTGCTGGAGCACCTCTCCTGTGAGGACAGGCTCAGAGAGTTGGGGCTGGAGAAGAGGAGGCTCCAGGGAGACCTGATAGCGGTCTTCCGGTGCCTAAAGGGGGCTACAGGAAAGACAGGGAGAAACACTTCAGCAGGGACTGTTGTGATGGGACAAGGGGTATTTTAAAATAGAGGAAGGTAGATTCAAATTAGATATTAGGAAGAAATTTTTTACACTGAGAGTGGTGAAACACTGTCCCAGGTTGCCCAGAGAGGTGGTGGATGCCCCATCCCTGGAAACATTCAAGGCCAGGTTGGCCGGGGCTCTGAGCAACCTGATCCGGTTGGAGATGTCCCTGCTCCTTGCAGGCACGTTGGACTGGGTGGCCTTTAAAGGTCTCTTCCCACCCAAACCATTCTGTGATTCTATGAATCTATGACGTAACAAAGAGATTTATCTTCAAAAAACACACAAAAGAAAACTCCGGTTTTACTTCCTTCAGCATCAGAAAGTTGTCTTAATATCTATTTCACCTCCTGAAAAGTTTCTATAAAACTTTAAATTAGATAAATATGAGTATTGATGGTGGTTTTCTGGTCCCATTTTTTCAATTACCTTTAAGAAAGCAAAGCATTTTGAAAATAATGTGATCAATTTGTTGCACTTGCTCTAACAAGACGAAATAGCCATCTAATTATCAACCAAACAAAAATGAATGCTGGCTCTGGGGTAACTAATTTTAAATGGTGGGTACCAGGATGGAAAATCATGCCTCATTCTGCATTTTTTCTGGTAGGTATAGTGCAATGCGCTCTTTGTAACAGTCAAATTCCTTGCTGAGTTACCAGATGCCAGCATGTTCTGCAACAGACCTACAGTGGATTGCTACAGAAACTGAAGACACGAGCCACGCTCTCATCCCTCACCAGTTCATCCCAGCTCTGCAACTAGGTTCCTACAGCAAACCCCAGCTGACTTTTTCATCCTGGAGCGCAGTACGTAACAGAGAAGCAGAAACTCTAACGTGCATGTCTATGGTTAAAGGAGAATAAGATGCCTTGTTACTTCTTCAAGAGGTGCAGTCAACACTCCCAGCGACGTGCCCTTTGAGTGAGCTAATGACCTCCACGGGAGCAGCAGGAACAGTGGCACATACATCACGCGCGTGTCCACGGGGCCGTATGAGCGCCGGTTGACTGGCCGCACCGGGGCACTTACAGCACTAAGTGCTGCATTACTCACGGATGCCACCAGATCTGCGCTCCTGCGTCCCAATCGTTATTTTTAAAGGGGCTGTCTGAGAATAGCTAAAGGAAAAAAAAAAAAAATATTGCCAAGCAAGTTGCCTTGCAGCCCCAGAGGTGGCTGACGGCTGACAGCGGGTCTCTTCCCAAGGTGACAGTCACCTCTCTGGGTGCTTCATAACCTGAGGATGACGGAAGCACCAAAATTTCCAGGATATTGTGTTTCATCTGGGAGCTCTGGCAGCAGGAGACAGGACACAAACCCCTCCCCCTGCCTCCAGCAGGCTGAAGAACATCACCTTGGCAAAAAAAAAAAAAAGTATTTATGTACGTGAAGTGTCAATTAATGCCAATTAAGCTGTCTTCAAATGGTGAAATTCTAGCCTTCTTATAAATATTGTTCCATTATTCAGCAGCAAGACAAAAATTCTCCGTGGAGACAAAATTATTGGTCTAAAAATGAAAACTTTAGCAAGTAAAGAAATAGCAGTGACATTTCTAGGGCCTGACATTTCTGCACAACATGGTGAGCTATTAATTTGCTAATTACTCACGTAACACAATTTCAGTGGGTAGTTTAAGAAACAATTTAAATTGAACCAGAAGATTAAAAAATTTGGCCTAAAGGCTTGGATTTTTACCTTCACTTTACACTACAATCTCTAAAGTAAACAGAAAGGCCCCATTTTTCTGTGGCTTACTCAAGAGGAGAGCTGAGAACCTTGATGGTCAGAACTTGCACTGCCTTGGAGCAGAGTCTGCTCCACAACTGCCATACGTTCTGTTACCTGCAGAATTGGTGGAGTCTGACTTACTTTTCTATCCCTGAAAATATCACCTATGTCCAGAAACAACTGGGTTTTGCCATTTCTCTCTCTACTTTTTAGCATGCTGTTGAAAAACCCCCATTCTCACCTGGGACAAGGCAATTGCTAGGGTGCTCTCAGCTCTCTGACAAGGAGCTTGGGAAGGGATCGTTTTATACCACACATGTAGGTGTCAATACCTTCTGCTGCTGCTTCTTTAGGTGATGATTCCCTAAATCAGCTCTTAATTCCACTTTATTAAGGAGCCAATGCCTTACGAAATGTCATTACACCAGACCTCTGCTGCCAGGCAATTTTCACCAACCTGACATCCTGATAGGAAGGGTTTGGGTAGAAAATAAATGACTTTTTTTTTTTTTTTTCCCCACTACCAATCTGGAAGTGATGGATTTTTTTTTTTCTCAAAAAAATGACAGAATGGCCTGCAGACAGCAGGCCAAAACTTCAAGTCAGATTTCCAATGCAATCTCCAGCTCTCCTTTCATTCCCTACTTCTTATCTGCTCCCCTAAACCTCTCAGTGTCCTTGCTAGCTTTTTTCCCCCGCTGCTTATAGAAAGCCAGATCCCTAAAATAGGGTTCTTGTCCCAGTTTTAAATATCCCAGCGGGGACAAAAACTTGGCCACCCCCAAGACCTCAGCAGTGTTGTTCTGTGTTACCCAGAGGACAACTGCTGAAGGTCAAAAGGAAAATGTTCCCTTACACACATATGGCCTTCACTTCCACATAACCGATAGCTTCCAGGTTCACAGCAGAAAGATTGGCAGTTCTCTGAGGTGGAACATCAAGCTAAATCCAACTTAATTAATTTAAAAGAAAATCCATCTTTTTATGCGTCGGTTGGTGGATTTTTTTATCAGCGTAACACAAAGCCCACAGCACAGCTAAACTCAGAAGTGACGTTGGGGCTATTTCTTTCTCTACTTGTTCCCAGTTTTTCAATATTTGTTTGGATAGTGTGTGTAAAAAATAAATGAAGAAAACAGCACGGGGAAATTAGGCAGCTCCAAATTACCTGGCAGTACGTTACATTGCACGCTCTCTGGAAAACAGCTCCTCTCAAGTTCTCCAATGGTATTGAGCATTAGAAAAAGAAAATCCACGTTTGGATGATTTAGAGCTCTCTAATTATCATTCTGTTATTTCTACATGTCTCTTGAGAAATGCCATGTCCTGTGTAAATTATTTTCCTCCACCAGGAGCTGTGTCTCATGCCTTGGGGATGCTCACGCCCGCGTTCACCCACCCATAGGCTCCTCTGAGTCTCCTGTGAACGTATCCCTGTGCCGGCATGCAGGCAGAAAGCAGTCAGTCATCTTTGATTGCTGTAAGGACCATTTTTGACCCATTTCCCTAGCTATATTTCTTAGTGGAAACCTCACCTAAGTGTATATACACGCATCTACAAGTGTGTGTATACACTAGTTAGATAAAGTCCACACATCGTGAAAGCTTAACGAGTTTTCTTGTGCTCATCCTCAGCCTCATCGCCTACATTCTCTTTCTGTAGATACAAGTTTAGGGGATAGTAGAGAATGGGATGTATATGACTAAAACCTCCTCTGTTCAAGCTATATTCACCCAGCTTAGGATGCCTCCAGTGCTGCAAATGCAAGCTTAAACACAATTCTTTCCTGAGGTACCACAAAGCGGAGATGTAGGGAGCTGCTGTGAAGTGGCTAATGTCTTTTCCCCACCCTTCTTTTTTGCAGCCAAGCAGAAGCTCTCCAAAAGACATCTCAGCCAAAAACTCCCTGTTTAGAGTCCTGGAAGGCTGAGAGGAACAGCCTCTGCAGAGCAGGACACACAAACCTTGTTTATGGAGATGCAAAGGAAAGTAGGCGAGCTTCACATCAAACGTGTATAAACAAACTGGTGGATGAAACAATGTATTTACAAAATCTAACCTGTGAAAAATTTATGTTTAAGACAAACACTGTGATCTCATATGTGAAACAGGAAGGATGGGTGCCTACGGGCATGGAGAACCAGGAAAGATGAGAATCAGTCTCTCAGTAGATCTTGCAGTGACATCTTATTGCTGCTAAGTGAACAAAGAAGCCCTGAATACATGGTTAAATCTCACACAATAGCAAACATTAATTAATTGATATTTGAATAGCGTATTGAGAGTGTAACAATTGTACAAGTGGGATTTGGGGAGCATTCACTCAAATCTGACATCTTTGCTATTCTCAGCTCTCTTTCAGCTCCCCGGTGCGGTGAGAGCTGTGATTTTAGCAATAAGCAGTGCCTGACGTACTAGCTCCCGCGGCTGGGAGGTTAAGGTGGGGATTGCGGCGGCTTTGTTTTCCTTGTCACTGCTAGAAGTACTTGTGCTCTTTGAGCACAATGAGAGGACGCATTTTACTTTTGAAAGTCTCAAGGCATGTATATTTTTATTCAATTTTTCTGAAAGGTCAGTACCATTCAGATCACTTATCAATGATACTTCCTTGCCTACGTATCATTTTTATATTGAGGCATCGGTTTTCCTGGTTCAACAGTCAGGTCCTAATAAAAGAGGATGACATGTATTAGAAGTAAAGAAAAATAGCTGTAATAATAGCACTCCAGTCCTACTTACTTGTCTCTTAACCTCTTTCTTTCAAAGGCTCTCACGCTGCCGCGCTCAGAAGAAAGTTACCATTGAATTATCTACCAGAAACCTATTGGCAGCTATTGCTGCTTTGGTGCAGCAGCGTAGGTGCAGGGCAACAATAACAACTAACTCCTCTCAGACTGCTGCCCCACTTTCATCTCAAACTACAGGTCTAGAAATAAGACCTGTTGCAGACACAGAATATTTTTTAAATTAAGTTCACAGTTTTTGAGCTCCGACTGACAGCTCAGTCCCCCCAGGACCACGGCGCTCGTCCACTGCCCCCCTCCTCGCTCCTTCTGGGCGTTGTTCTGGGGAAGCAGCTCTACAAAACTCTCACTGATCATGAAAGGCAAATAAACTCAATCCCAGAAGTAAAGGCAAAAGCATCAATACAGTTTTCTCTAGCAGCCCACTGCTATTTATACAGGTGACTGTGAACGTTCACACATCAAAAAAGTGGTATTTTGGCATATCTTCCAGGAGCAATTGTCTCCCTAATGGATAGCACGGTAAATATGCTGCCCCTGATGAGGAGACGATGCGTGAATCATTACAGCAATAGTCTGTAATGAAAAGGATGTAGATTCAGCTCCCTGTCAGATTTCCCGATACGAGATTTTTTTTAGAAATCTCACAGGTACCTTTGGATTTCAGTAGAAGGATCTTGCGGCTTTTAATGCCACAATTAAAATTTCTGTGCTTTTCCGAACTTCGCAGAGGAATTATCAAGATTGATACATTAAAGAACAAGGGATTCATTAGGGAGCTGGCAGCACACAGCTTTGGTATCTAAAGTGGATGGAAATTGGAACTGGGTGAATAAAGCCTCTGATCTAAAACGGAACTAGTTCCACAAATGATGGGTTCAATGGGTGAAAAAACTGAACCGGTTCCAAAAGTGATGGGTTCGATGGATGAACTGGGTGAACAAAGCCTCCAACCTAAAATTGAACTGGTTCCACAAATGATGATATCCCCCAAATCCCCTCTGAGAGGGGCTTAGAAACTTCCCAGCAGAGGATGGTTGGATCTTTCTCTCTGTATGGCCTGATGGCAGGGCTTCCTTCACTCTTGCTGCCTTCACAGCAGAGGTGGGACAAATACATTCATCCAGTGGCTTTCATGGACAGGCAAGACAATTCCACATATGTGTTCTTTTTTTTTTTTTTTTTAAGCACACATTGTGCTGATCTTGCACCCCAGGCATTTGTAATGCAATCTGTGCTATCTCATTTCTAAGATTAAGCAGTTAAATAGTCCTGGCTTCGTTCTTCTTAATCACACTAACACCACTTTTACAATGATGGGGGCTGAAAGGTTTAGTGTAAGGACAATCGCCCTCTTCCTTTATTACCAGCACATGCTGAGCCAGTGCATTTAATAAGAAAATCATCGTAGGCTTCAGAAAGAGTAAGATCAGGGTTAGGCTCCTGTTGACATGGAAATATTCAGAAATGTCTATTGAGAAGTGTCCCAAGCACTGAATTTCTCTGAAATCCCCATTCATGTCTTAATGAAGACACTGCCACAGGTCAGAACTTGGAGCTTGCTTTTCTGTTGAATGTTAGTGCAAAGAATAAATAAGAATTAAGATCGATTAGAGTTGTTTTGGCATCAAAAAAGCTAGTGTACTACATGTCCTTGCCAGTGCTCCCTCGTGTATACGATAGGAATAGCTGCAAGGACCGGAGAAGCAGTAACTTTTCGAAAGTACTGTATCTACTACAGAAGCACCACATTAAGTAGACCATTTCCAATGAATCCCAAATGACTACGTTCATTAGTTTTTTGTGAAAGCAGAATAGCATGTAAAATGTACATTGCACAGCATGACTTGTACTACTGCCCTAAACCGTGAAAGAAGTCAAATCACATCCCCAGATTAAACATTCACAGGGAAAAAAAAATATCTGAGCAAAAGAAACATTGTTCTGTAGAATTGCATTTGAACAGAACTGGGAAGACTGATTTCTTTACACAAGAGCATGAAGTACATGTATTTTAAAATCAGCTAATATCTGCTTTAGAGATGTTTAAAACAGAAAATACTGTATTTTGCTATTACTTTAGATAAACAGTGGATGATGAGTCTGGAGACTTTGTTCAGTGTGGAATAGGATATTAAAGAGCAAATGTGTCAGTTATTTTATTAAATCAAAATCACAATATTTACACATTGGCTTTTTTTTTCTTAACCTGAGAGTCAGTGCCTTATATAAACAATGTTCTTCATAAGTAAGTGACTACGGGAGCTGATACTGAAAGAAGCAGATGTCATCTCTAAGGCTTTGCTTAGATGCAGGAACCTGTTAGCAGTTCCCAGTTCCTAGGATGGTTATGGCAGGATGAGGTCAAGATGCAGTCTCCTCTATCCCCTACCATGCATCCTCTGGGTTGTAAGAAACTCTCACCATGTGGCCCAGAAGGATGTCCAGCTTGGACACCTGCTGAGAAATCTTGGTTTTTGGTAAACGTTGGGTATTTTTGCCTTTTCAGAGACAAACCAATCTGTCAGACATCAAGGGCTTCACAAACAACGCTTTGAACCAGTAAAGAGATTGAGTTCACTAAACGGGATATGACAAATGTCATCGTTGACTGGAACAGTTACTGGTTTTCCTCATACCTGTATAAAAAGTGCAATCTCATAGCTAGGAGAAGAATTTTTTTTTGCCATGTATTTGAGCCAGAACAAAGTAAAGAGTGGATTTAAACTGGAATATTCACTTGTTTTTACAAGTGCATCCCTGTATAAATTTTGCACGTGGTGAGAATCAGGATGCTCTTGACTATTGTGTGCTTATTGCTAGTTCTTTTTGTTCATTTATATGAAAGTAAAAATGAACAAAAATATTATCTAACTCACCGGGGAGTTATGAAGTGTCACTGTTATTGATAACAACAGGAAATGAGATCTGCGCCAGTTCCCCTTGCTCAGCATTGATGTGGTAAAATCATAAAGCAACTGGAAAATGCAGCGCCTGTGTTTCTAAGTGCAAGGCAACGGACCAGTTTCAGTGCCGTGCCATCCCAGTCTGACATCTCAAGTTATAGACCTTTCCTAGTAGAAGTCCAGGAGCGGGATTCTCTGTGAAGGGGAAATAGTGCAGACTACCAGCATGGCCCAGCACAACCCGTTGGCCTCTCCCACCTGGACACCTCAAGGTGACAGGAAAGCCTCTGTCAGCCCCTCCCTTATTATTTCCTTGACTCATTTGCCTTCCATCGAGCTGCAAGCCCACCAACAGAAGAGGACACTTTGCTTCCAGGCAGAGCTACAATTGTTCCTATCAAGCTTACATCTTGACCACAAAAAAAATCCCATTTATCCCAAATCCTGCCAGAGGACTCCAGCCTTCACCTTCAACTTGAGAAGGTTCCTCATGGATATCTCAAACTGTTCTGAAGCCTATCGCCTGGATACCTCTACCAGGATGATACAGCAATGGCATGAGCCTAGGTCTGTGCAAATGCTGCTGTCCTGCTACAGGGACATCAGAGACATGGCAGAAGAGCAAGCAATTTGCTTCAAGTAACGTTAAAAAAAAAAAAAAAAACCAACCAAGAGAACTGTGCTGCCAGACAGCTGTGTGAACACAGCTTTTACCCTTCGTGTAAGCACAGAAACCTCTGCAGCTGCAGAAATGAATCAAGAAATATGGATAAAATGGAACAAGCACTAGAGCTTGAAGATGTTCTCGAGTGCCGTCTGGTTCTTAAGCACAGCCACTCCAGCGGGCGCACAGGTACCGCGTTGGGCTGTTTTCAATTAGCAGGGTCCTCACATCGCAACCAGCAGCGTCATCTTGAACTAATTGCTGAAAACGGCACAACACGGACTAGGTGCAGCAGTCTCGCCCTCTTGTAAAGCATTCGGCGCCCACGGATGACTTCGGATTGACACAAGCGAGGGGAAAGCGGCAGGTGCAGGAGTGCTGGTGCTGCTCCTGTGCCCTGGCCCGATGCCGGGCTGCAGCACGTCCTCCTGCAGCATCCCTGACAGCCTCTGCCTCACACGAGTGGGTTTTGGGAGCGAGCTTCCCTGCCACTGACAACACCAGCAGCACAAGGCTCTCGGAGGACGTTGTGCTGGAAGTTAATAGCTTGTTGTTCTACAAACTGTTTGGCCACATCGTTGGCATGAAAGGGAAGCAGTGATGTTGCTTCTAGCTGTACTTCAGCCTTTTGAAATAAAATATTGCCTTTTTTCTTTTAAACCCAAGTCCCCTAAATGAGCCCTTATTTTTTCATTTCCCATCAAAACCACAATGTTCACAGTGACTCATGCATGAAAGATGGCTAGCAAACTCATGCAATGCTTGTGTAGGTATACTTGATGAGTGAGGCTAGAGATTTCCAATTTGTAAAGTTATTATTCCATAAGCACAGTTTGCCATGTAGCAACTGTAAAACTCAGACATTTCATTCAGGGAATATCTGATACTGATCTTCATCACATTTCCATTTTGGCAGAGATTTTTAAGGACCGTACCAGTTACCTTCTCCCAGTTGCAGTACCAGAGCTCCACCTATAACGAAGTGAATCCCTTCTGTCTTTGTGAAAGCACATATGAATCTGCCTTCCACATTAATCCTTGAAAAAATGGATACAGACTATGCAGTGTTAATAAGGCAATTATCACACAAGCGGCACAATTTTTTTCTGTGATTTCCTAATTAACATGACTATCAACTGTTTATTAATAAAGCAGTTCCCCATGCTTTGACTTGCAGCATATTGTAAACAAATTTAAGATGCCATTTCCTGCTTCGTCATTTACATCACACTGTTAATTCACACTTATATTTGTTTTTCCTATTTGTTAGTGCATTTCAGAGAAAATTGTACATCATGATGTGGAAGAAAAGCAGCATCAGAAACAAATCCACAAAAAGAAGATTGGTGGATTATTTCCTATTAAATTATGCACCCAGGGAATTTTTTCACAATATGTGAAACTACTTGCCACTAATCTGGACAAACTACCTCCTCCTGCATCAGTATTTTATTTGTCTTTCTCCAACAGACGCTACTGACAGTTTACTAAATGGTGCACTCCTTAACAAATTTAGTAGAGGAAAAAGAACATTTGTTTTCATACAAATTAGACCATGCATGAAGCTATGTTAATTGCAATGTTTGGGGAAAAAAAGTTTGGTCCAGTAAATGAGTGGGGAAATAGGATTCCTACTTTTTCTGATGTTAATACCAAGCAACTTCCAACGTGACACATTCTTCTGATTTGCTGTTTCCTGTAAATGCCATCCCGTGGCTAAATTTTCCAGAGCCAGCAATTTAACGATCCAGCCCTTTGAAATTACATCTCGTCGGTGGTGCAGCTGTCTGCGACCCAGCACAGTATGACTTTGATACATACAGCTTTATACTAAGTGGTGTTTTTCTATTAAAAAAAAAACCCCAAACAAACCACACCTTTGCACGTTCCATTCTGACTGATTGTTTAATGTGAGAAAACATTTCTGGCTGAACTTCCGTTGAAGGTTGTGTGAGCATTTAAAGGCGGGGGAAATCGTTTCCCCTAGTATATAGCCTGCACCATCACAGGCTGACTAATGAGTCAGAGAGTGCTGAAACCCTCAGGTCCCATAAACATCCACTAATGAGATGAAACAAGATCTAAAGTGCTCAAATGTTGATAAGTACAGAATGTAGCTCACGATGTACTCTTCACAAATTAGTGAAGGGTTGCTATGGCTCCTTAATGAAATGTTATTATGTTTTAAAACTGAAACCAGACATCTGGGGGAGGTGGGGGGCTGGGAGGAAATGGGAAAGAGTGTTTGAACACCGTTGTCTAGGCTTCCTTTCATCAGCCAGCTGAATTTGCTTACTTGTCCTGAATGAGTGGATCCATTTCTTCAGCTGGTGCAGTGCCTTGCAATAAAGCAGAGCAGTGTGTGCTGTCTTCCGCTCCCTGGGAAGTAGAAATCTCTGGTATGGGAGAGGAGGCTTCTGTAGGAAAGACTGTATGAGCTGTGAAAGTCTCCTATCCTCCCTCAGCGACAAAGAGCATCCAAAGGACTTGACAAAAGCAAACGTGCCAATATATTCAGCGCATTCGCAAAATGACAGTCAGATCTTAAAAAATTTAAGCCCTGAAGTGTTGTGAATGCCTTCCTTCAAGCAAAACTTGGATGTGAAAGTATTTATTTAAAATAGTCCTTTATATGAAAACATATCAATTTATTTCCTTACCAACCCTGATATACATGTAGATATAGATAGATAAACATGTAGTTAGGTAAGTAGATAGATAGATGGATGGATGGATAGATATTCTGGCATACACATACATACACATACATGCACACATACATATATACACAAAATCTGAGTGAAAGACAAGGATGATTCCGGCTCCAACTACAGCAAGCCCTAGAATTTGCTACCTGCTATTAAACACTGACTTTTTAAACTGTGCCCAGTGCACAAACAGCTAGTTCCCCCCTGAGTCACAGAGCAATCACTGCATTACAAGCGTCAATAAGAAGGAAATACTCCAGCTCTGGTGTTGGAGGTGACTCTGAAATCACTCTCCTGGAGAGTAATGGGTTAAACTAAACCTAGGAGATATGAAGAAGCGCACTTCCTCCAGTAAATCTTGAAAACATTTCTCTAAATGCATCCTTTTAAACTTTGCTTTCAGAGGATGAAGTGAGGGAGGGCCCGCTGACAAAGATTAAATGAGCTGACATTCACTCCCCAGCACTCGGGGACACAGCAGCCCGCTGCTGGCACTGCATATCAACGCCGCGCGTAGGCCGCAGGCACAGGCCCAAGGGTGGCTTTGAGAACTGATTCCCTCTTTCCTAACAAGCAAGCATGCAAATATATATCCATTTGAAATTTTCCCCAACTTAAATCAGCTCCATCGAATTAATTTAATTCTCCTTGTCATCTTTTCTGCCTTACCTGTGGCAGGACCTCCAGCCCCCTCACAGGGACACGACTTGAGATCCTGCGTTGCTATCGCCTTTCGAGGGTCCCCATTTTCCAGACTAAGGATAGTTTAAATATTTCACACTACCTTCTGCTGGCAACAGCTCTCGAGGGAAAGATTTTAAAAATGGAGAGGTGAGCCGTACAGTTCAGATGCCCGACAGCTACTCCTGGGCTTGGCAGGCCCACAAACGACACGGCAGGTCCCGCGCGCCCAGCTAATGGCGATCAGCCCAAATTGCAGGACCAGGTTCGAATACCTTCACATCAATCATTCTGGCTGCTGAATCAATTGAACCGATACAACAGAGCAGAGGCCTGATCCTCTTCTTATTAGTCAGTGAGATATTTCTTACATTAATTACTGAACTTCCCCTACAAATACTTGAGCTGGATGCAAAACAAGGAGATGACCTTGTGTGGCCCATGATTCCTGCACGTTGTTTTAGGGTACTCTGGTGACTTCTTCTGACCTTAAAAACTTGAGTGTGACTTCATCATTTAAATGTAAATCATAGAAACGTAGAATAATTTAGGTTGGGAAAGATCTTTAATAGCATTGAGTCCAACCATAAAGCAAACACTGCCAAGTCCACCACTAAAGCAGGTCCCTAAGCACCACATCTATACACATCTTTATGATACCTCCAGTGATGCTTACTCCACCACTTCTCTGGAGCCTGTCCCAGTGCTTAAAAACCCTTTCAGTGAAGAATTTTTTCCTAATGTGAAATTGAAAAACCTGTCATTCACCCTACTGAGCAGAATCTATCTCTTAATTCATGGGCAGGAGCCCAACACCCCGACATCCAAGATAACTCAGCATTTGCAGGAAGAGTAACATATCAAGATTGCAACGGCAGTGGATCTGATGAGATTTGAACACATAGCTTCCTGGGGAAAATGTTCTGCATGAAAACAAGCACTTCAGTATGGAGAGCGAGGAATAAATCTGGCCACTCAAACTAATCATCACCGTAAAAAGAATAGATTGGACTAAAGTCAGCTTTGCTCTTTATTAATTACACTATTTTCTTCCTCTAATTACAGTGTTCAAGTCATATAGTGTTAAGTATGCATTTGCAAACTATCTGGAAAGAAAGTTTATGTGTGTATATATCCACATAGGTGGTCTAATTATTTTTAAATCATTTTAAATCAGATCTGAACGACCTGGTACTGGAAAACCCAGGTTGATGATACAGTTTTGTAATTAATATTCTCAGAGTAACTACTTTAGAGTTCCACAAAAAAAAAAAAAAAAAAAAAAA
>WHYT01017505.1:533583-563518 GCA_009806455.1 Tetrax tetrax
AAATAAAATAAAATAAAATAAAATAAAAATCCACCAACATTAAAAGACTCAAAGTGATTTCAAAGTAAATGATTCAGATGATATATTATGTGATTTCTATTTATTACTACCTACTCTTTCTGATGTTTAATACCAACATAGAGGTCTCAGGACAAGATTTCCAACCAATGGTCTTCTTCCATTTGGCAAACACTGTGTCTAACGGAGCTGGAAATTAAACCAGCTTTTTTGGTTACTTCCTGCTTTGCAAAATTCCAGCAGTGATGACGGGCTCTCTCGTTCATGGGCAGAGAATGCCCAAAAGAAAAAAGCATATTACTGTCGCTCTCACACATACAGCTGAAACATTCTGCGAGGTTCAAGTCCATGAACGAGGTCAGTGGGAGCTACCACTGTAAAAATGGATAAAACATAATATAATACTTTGATTTTTGCTTTAAGCAGAAATGATTGTGATTTACCTATTTGACCCTCTATGCTGGGACAAATGCAAGTGAAAAATGGTCACTATAAATGTCAAGGCAGTAGATGTAGTTACCACCTCACTTGGAATCTGACAATATCATCTTGGAAATCCCTGTCTCACTCGATTAAGAGCACATGTAATTTAATTAAATATATTTCTTCAACTCTTATTGCGTGTTTCAGTCAGTCAAATAAATGCACACACATATCTGTTTAAGTTTGTCTCCTTCTTCTTAAAGATACTTGGATCTTTTCCTGCATCTCAGAATCCGTTTAGACAATCTAATCTGCTCAGAGAGAAGAGCAGTTACACAAGTTATGTTTTGAAACGTGTCATAAACACTTGTCAGCCACAACTTGGGCTTTTTCTTGTCCATTTTGGAGATTACATATGTATTTAAGTTGGAAGTTACTCATGCTGAGTGCTTAATAGATCAATGTTCATCCAGACTTTTCGTTTTCACTTCAAAAGTAACACTAATATCCGCATATACATACCAGCTACAACTACAAAGGCTATTTCAATTTGATTTACAGTCTGGCAATAGGAAAAGTATTTTGCTAATTTTTCCATTTGTTTACTCTAGGCCATCTGTTAATTCCGCATGAATACTTCATTCCACTGCTTTCTACATTGCAAATATCTCCTCCTTTTCCAGTATACCCTGTGGTTTAGCATCACAAAGCGTCTGGGTTTTTCCAGAACCATCCCTCATGGAAAACATTCAGAGTCACTAAATTGACCAGCTGTGCTCTTTCAAACCATAGAAATCTGCTGCAGGGCAGTGACAGATTGACATCATCCAAGATTTATGCTCTATTTTCCAAATATTTTCTGGAAGATCATGACCTTGTTGTGGATTTTCTTAGGGGAAAAACTTACAACTACTAACTTCACACGATATGTAAATACATAGATCAATGTTCTTCTCAGCAGTTGATTGCCAGACTAGTCAATGACTGCTTTTTTTTGGGGGGAAAGATACCATCAACTCTCTACTTTCCTGAAAATCTCCTCAAAAACGTCTCTGATGGAAGATCATTAAATGCTGAGCTGTGGCATTTCCCTGAAGATATAATTATAAAGCTGTGGGGGGAAAAGAGATGACTCTTCAGACCACACTCTTCTTTCTTTTATGACTATGTAGTTCAGCAGCTAATGTGTATATTGAATTTAATTTAATCACTTCTGTTATTTCTACTAGTTAGATAGCAGCCATTTCATTCAGACATATTATTAAATTATTTATACGGGACCTTCTACTAGCTCAATTTCATTAAGATGGAGTTAAAAGTTTATAAGCTCAAAAATAGCAGGACTGTCTGAGGTCATGGCAAGAAAACCCCAGAAGAAGAAGATTATACATCCATGCCAGTGTGCATATGCCTGTATACGAGCCAGATGCCTAAAAACCCGTCACCACTGGAGATCCAGCTCATGCAGGCAGAGGAATTTGCAGAGCAACGCAATGGGGAGCCAGAACTGAGCCACTCCCCAGGGTTCATTGGCTTTATCGACCAGGTCTCCACTGGCACAGCAGATGAGACACGCTGGCTGCATGTAGATGCTGACATTTAAGTTCATCTCCTATTGAATCCCACTAAAAGAGCCTGGAGTTGAATCACTACTTAAGAAATTTTGAAAAGTTTTTTTTTTTTTTCCTGGAAAAGAGTCTACTCTTTTCACTGAATCTTTCTGAACTGCTTGTTCCTCAATATTAACTTGAATAGTGTTTGAATCCAGGAGTGTTTGGGTGATACCATTGCATTCATTTTTGCTAGGGACATCATGGTCCTGTTTTAGAAGCTCCAAAAAGAAGACAGGGAAGCTAATCCAGGGATGCCAATCCATTCCACTCACCTGTACCACACAATTAATGTAATGCAGGATTACCAATCTCACCTATTTAGCTTTTGATGACAATTTCCCCAACCTTTCCTACATAATCCATGCTATTGCCTACTTTCACTCACTCTGACTTGGACTCACACTGCCCAGAGACAGACCCCATGCTTGGCACTTCTGGCTGAGCAAAATTGCTCTCCTTTTTGAATGCTTAACTAGGAATTGGCTAAACTCCACTCACAATGAGTTCATAGCCATCAGTTTATTTTCACTATATGAGAAATTCAGTATTATCTGTATCACAGCCACATTTTTCCCGTCACACATGCACTGACGTGATAAAATACATGTGCAAATATCTCCAGAAATGTGAACTTTGTGTATCAAGCTTCTGTCCACAGATCGTGGAGTTGGGCAACGATATTATTATGGAGCCAACCTATTTTCATTCCCAAACATGGTATTACTGGAGTCTCCAGTTACACCCAGTTACCATAACAAGAACAACATCTACAGCACTGTATTTTGGGTTTCAAAGACCGAGACGTTTTCTAGCCGTTTAGCTGACTGGGCATGTGGTTAGTTTCCATGATCTTTAAGTACAATAAATTATAGTAAGCACTATTTTTACAACAGCGAGCTGCGACTATCTTCTTTCAAAAACCTGGACATCTCCCACAGCTGCTGCGGAAAGAGCTCAAAAGTTCTTGTTAAATTATACCAAAATGTGTCGTGTAATATACATAGTCGAAAGAGATTATAAGAACAAGGGACATGTGAAAGAGAAAAATAGGAAGAGAATAAGGGCTTATCTACCCCAAGTTGTTATTTGGCATGATTTTAAATTAATCTAGCTAAACTGGTGAAAAGACTTTGTAAACCTTATAAAACATTTTTTTACCGTGGTTTAAATCAATTTAAAAAAAAAAAAAAAAAAAAAAAAAAAAAAAGTCTTGGACACAGGAACTTGTTACCATGAGTTACAGATTTCTGCACCACAGGCAATCTGCAGAAGAGTGGAATATGTCATATAAACTGAAATAACACTGCCTGTAGAGATGCTTGTTTTAATTTATCTGAATCACCTAAGCCTGCATGAAATGGAGACCTCCTGTAAAAAGAGACCTGGAGAGACGAAGCAAAGAAGGTGCAAGAAAAGAGCATGGATGGTGTTTCAAATTATACACTACATGCATTGGGGTCAGGAGATAAACACTCATGTAACACAAATTTATAGCTCTGCTGAGGGCTCTTCATAACATCATAACACCAGAAGAACAAAGCTGGAGTGTTTTCTGGTGAAAATGGGATTTTCTAGCACTTTGCTGATTGCTTGTTTTTACAGAACAATTGGTTTATTTGACTAGTTTCAGCCTTTCTGCATTGCAGCTTCTGAACCTAACCTGTGGGAACAACAGCGTTTGAAAACTTAGTTAAATATTGCCAACCCCATCAGAGATCACCACAGTCAGCTGAAAAATCACTATTAACCTCGGTGATCCTTGGTGTATGTGCTTGCTGCTCTCCAGGGTCTTACATGTAAAGATGTCACTTTATAAAACACTTTGGAAGATCAGAAAAAAGAGGTGTGGGAATTGAGCGGCTCTCCGTCCCAAAGACAGCGTCTTCACATTACAGATAATCATAATTACTGTTAGAGGTGGACAAAAGTAATCAGAGTTACTTATTGAATGATCAAAAGTCTGTAGTTCTTTGTAAAGTGTCACTAAGATCGTATTAAAATCATACTAATGGTATTAAGAACAACTGAGCAGTTCAGCTCAGAAGAAACTCAACAGCATACACAGCATGCACAAATATCTCAGACCTCTGGATGTTTGCTGTTGATTTCTTCTGCTATTTATCCTCTTAATTCATAAATAATACTGATTTACAAAATTTACCAGCTTAGGTGGATGGCATCCTTTCTGCGTTCTAATAGCACAACAAGTTGGAGGAATTAGAAACAATTTCCATTATATAAGAGGGCAACGCCGACATCTGCCACTGCAAGTTTTTCTAAGCAACCTCTTTCCCCCCTTTGCCACAAAACTGCATTAAAAAAATTAATCACTAGGAATCCCATCAGAGCAGATTATGTCATCAAAAAAGTTTGCAAATATTTTTTCTAACATCCCCCTCACTACGTCTCTAGCCCTGACCCCAGTTCTCCAAGAGAGTTCAACTGGACTCCTTTGAAAAAAGTGTTGCATGTAATTTTTTTAAAAGCAAGTGAAATGTTATGGTCTGGCTCCCCGCCACAAAAGCAGATACATTGAAAATTAAAAATGACATTCCTGGCTTTTATTAACACTACCAGTTTCTTTCTTGATCTTATGCAGCAGACTTGTTTTGTCACTGACCTTTCTGATGCTGTGGAGAAGGAAAGGTTTGACACAATAAATCATAATGTCACTTTTGGTGTAATTGTATAATAGCAGACTTTTTTTTTTCTTTAATCAAGGTGAAATATAGGGCTACCCTCTCTTTAGTAGGTTTAAATAAACCCTAAGTCCCAGTAGAAATTAATTTTCTTGTCCTAATCGAATCCTCCGTTGATCTAGGCTTGTTCATGGCTGAATTTAGTTTGGCTTGCTAATACGCAGAAAACTGGGTGCAGGGTACATCAGAAAATGAGCTAAAACAAATAAACCACTTACGTACTCACAGCTAAATTCATACTCAGCACGCTTACTCCAGCCCGTTTTGAAGCTATCTGAACCTTATTTCTGAGTCACAGCTCCGTTAACTCCCAGCAGGATTTCTCCTTTATGGGGTTAAATGAATTGGTGGAAGGGTTGGGACCAGGACTAAATGCTGTTTGTCCTTTAACATCTTTGTAAGTGTTTTATCCCATGAATATTTCATATTGAAAAAAAGCTTTGTTTGTGCATGCCAGGAAATAAAGCTCTCAAAGATCTGCCACCTAGCCAAGAAAAAAAAAGAAAATCTATCAGAACTCCTCACCAGGGAGAAAAGGGGGAAAAATTCAGCCCCAGGAGAAGGAGGCTGAATGACTCTAGAAACCGCTTTCATCCTCCCAAACCTACGTCTTCAGCTGGCAGAAGAGCGTGCCGCCACCGCTCCACCACCAAAGCCGGAGAAGATCAATAGTAAGTGGGCAACAAAAATGATTGATGTGTTTAGGCCACTCTTGGTGTTTGTTTGTACACAAGTTTTCAAAATTGGGTCTCTGTGTTTAAACTTTGTGTGTTTGTTTAATTATTAAAAGATAAGCAGCAAGAGGTAAACATTCCCTATCAACTGCCCAGGGGATTCCTATAGGTACAGGGATCAAAATCTTGGGAAAAATGGTCAAGAAGACAATCCTAAAAATCCAAAGCAACCAGGGGCAGCTAGAAAAGAGGAGCAGCGCTAACAGCTGACTTGCACCGCAGTCACAGAGAGTTATTCACAAATTCACTCAAAGGGTCCAGATTTTGACCCATTTTGCACAGATAAATCTGGATTTACTTCCTCAAACTTATTTAAGTGAGTTGGTTTATTTTCCAGCCTGTGAAGAGACAGGAGACTGCACTGCAATTCAAACTTTGGCTCGTATGGGTTTAATCAAAGTCCATCTTCTGATGGTGTGTTTGAGACAGACCAATGCTGAGGATCTACACTTTACTGTCATTCAAAGAATTCAAAACTCCCAACAAATTCTTAACTGATTAACTTTTAGAGAATATTTCTAATGGCACCAAACACAAATATTATTTCAAGGGCAATGGAGTATTTTTTTAATTTTTTTTTCCCCGCCAAGGAGAAGTAAATAATAGTGAAAAGATATAGATGTCAGATTGCCTTCGTCCTAGGTTAGAAATTATCTTTTAATGCAGCCTTCTTACACACCTCCTTCAGGACCAAAATCAGCTGCAGGCATGGGAAAGGGCGTTTGGTACTGAGCAGTGATGCCAGGTCTCATTAATTTGATCCTGCTGCGATACCTAAATGCTACTACAGTATTCTCACATCACCTCCCTAATAAATGTAAAATAAATATATTTATACTTATTAGAAAGGGGATGTGAACATTTATTACACATTTTTGGAAAGCTATTTATATAGTTGCAAAACCAACAACCTTCATCATTTATTTTAATTAATAACGAGTGTCGCGGCCTTGATATTTGTAGGTACAGGTTTTTTGCAAGAAAATGTTAATTATATTTACCAGCCATGAGCAGAATATATAAGAAGAAATTTATAAATTAAACAGAGTAGTTTGTGATTTGAGGAAGTCAGAACTAAAATGAAATTACGTTTGGATTCACGGACCAGAAATACGTCCTGATTCACTACAGCATATCAAAATGGAATCAACAGATGGCAGAGCACTATTGGTGTTTGGGGTTTTTTGTGTTTTTTTTTTTATTTTAGCATATATTTATCTACATTAGATTTATAAGACAACAGTGTCAGAGCTTAACAAGGATTTGGAAATAAATGTATTTTTAAAATGGAGCAATTAGGATATATAAGAAAGAAGAAAGACGTTAACCCATGTATCTGGTGAGTGGAAGAAGAAACTTCTTAAATATTCAGCTCACTCAGTCCTGAAAGGCAGAGAGATTCAGAAGAGGGTCAGTAGCAACACGAGATTGACTTTCATATTAAAAACACTGGCAAGTGAGCAGAGAAGAAACCTGAAGCCTAGCCTAATTATTTTCCACATTTCCCTAATACAGGGAAATTGTATATGTAGAAAACATATATAGAAAATTTCCTAGTGTTAGCAAGAGAGAGACTGCCATACTTGAAGTTCAGCAAGTGTCTGCATGAGGTTAAAAAAACTGAAGTAAACCCAAAATCTGGAACCTGAGAAGCTCACAAAAGTTCCACAGCATCAGAACGGCATCGTGAATTCAAGGAAAATAAACCGTGGCACTTCAGAAAGCACTCAGTAGAGCTAAATCCCTCAGCTGATAGCTTTTGGGGAAAAAAAAAAAAAAAAAAAAAAAGAGAGAATCCCACCTGCTTGGAACAAACTCGCTACCAGGGAGGGAAGAGCATGTAAACCGACCTGCTCAGTAGGAATGAACCAAAGAGGTTGATGAAGAAAACCACTTTTTGTCTCCACCTATTGGTCCAAAGTCAATTTAGCTGCTCTTTGGGTATGTATTTCACAGTACTATTCCAGAAAAGACTTCTGTGTAGCGAATACCCCAACATTCCCATCTTTTCTATCTTGTGATGAGCCTTTCTGATGCCCTGGAGCACATTCTCCATCTGCCTGATAAAAGCCTTTTTGTACAGAATGCAGGTGTCCAACTTCATTATTTGCTCGTAAGGCTGCAATAATGCAGCAGCCTCTGACAAACTGCTTTCCTCCCCAAGAAATAAAGTATGTGCCTTTGCAAAAGCCGAATATTACAGACTGTATCATAAACTGAAGAGGTAATTTGGGTTTTTTAACTAAGCACAGGAGTTAGAATAGCATATTGACAGTATCATCTTGATTTCTGGTGACCTGGAAACTGGAATCGTTTTTTCGGTATAATAAACATAAATGTAAAGGTCTGAACTGAAAAGAACTAATGTTTTAGGAATTCTTCAGTCAGGAAAAAAGCATTAGCACTTCAGGAGAGAAGGCGCAAAGGGAATCAGTAGCTATTTAAATGTGAGCAGCATCCTTTTATTTTTTTTACTGATTTTTTAGCATTAGCATCCACAACAAAACCACCTGTATATAAGTTAATATTGGCATACTGTCCCTGCTCAGAAAGCGTTCCTGCTGCGTTACAGAAGGCAGCTGGGTGGCACAGTAAATGTGTCACTCGCTGTTTAACATCTCTGTGACCTGGATTTAAATTCAGAGCCGCACAAAATGAGACTTCAGTTCCCTCGGAAGGCTATTAAGGCTCACACAGAAGGACTTGTGAGGCATCCAAAACCAGCGGGAACGCGCTCCCCGCGCTCGTCCCTGCGGACGCACACCCTCAGAGGCCGCAGGGGAAGGGGGAACTGGATAATTTTTGTTAAAAGGATGCCTTCAGTTTGGAAGAAAGGCATCCGAGTACTGTGAATAAATCTTCTGTGTATTTAAAAGTTTACCCACAGTGCTTTAATCGCCTCGTGAGAAAAGGCGCTTCATATGTCGCTGCCCATCCTAGTGCCTCTTCAGAGAGCTTTGTAGGTCCAGTTGTTTTCCTATCCACAAAGAATAAAAAGGAGAGCTGTGAAAAATTCAAAAATGTTATATTCTCTCCCCTAAAGCATCATTATCCACTGTCTACTGCATAATACTCCCAGCCTTGCTGGTACATCTGCATATGAGACAGAATTTCCTGCCTTACCTTTACGAGGCAAGACAAGTGTTTATGATGAGGCTTATCTTTAAATTAAGCTCAGAACTCTCCTTTTTTATTAGTTTTACATCCACCACCTCACAAAGAGTAAAACCTCAGCTTCAGCATGAGTCAGTTTTTCTTTTCTGGGCCTATTTATCACCTTTTTGAAGACCTGGGCTCCAACACAGAGGTGAGTTGGCATGTCTTTACCCTCCCATACCACAAATGATGTGAACCCAGCACCTCTCACCCATCGCCTGTGCCCTCCATCCCCTTCCCAGTCTGAGGACACAGTTTAACCTTCATCCCATGCCAGCTGGGATCCTTGCAGCGATCCTGCCCCTTGCTGCCAGCTCCTAACTCCCGACCTCTGCAGCCAGCCACATGCAGCAGTTGCCCCAGTTGAAATCTTCTCCTTTTTAAAAAAAATCTTTTTTCTTTTTTTCTTTTTTTTTTTTTTTTAATGGATTCAAACAGATCGATTCCTTGGTCTCCTGACTGCCACACAGGAGCCCATGGCGGTGCTGGCACAGAGAAGGCGGAGGTGCAAAGGTACCGTCTACGTACATACTTAGATTATCCTGCACAAACCCTAGACATGAACCTCAGACACTCAGCTGAAAGCAGAGCTGCTTGTGAAGTTCCCAGGTAAATAAAGTTTACATACAGTTTTGATTTTTGCCATTGTTTCCTTGGAACATGGAAACAAATAATTTAGTTTCAGATAGCTGAAGTTCAACCAAAGCATCTCAATTTGTCAGTCTAAATCAAATCATTCAATATTAATGTATACCGGTTTGAATCACCAAGAGGTCTTTTCATTTTCATTAAAAAATAAAATATTGTGAAGCGTTTCTAAATATAGTGCAGAGAATGAACTGAGTTGTGAGGAATGCTGAGAGGTTCTTGAGCAGGGAGCATTAAAACCAGCTGTATTTTTCAGTATACTTTTATGGGTTGTTCTACTCTTCCATTGGGAAGGTAGAGTCAAAAGAGAAATTTAAGCAGGATTTGCTAACATGTGCCAGACCAAAATTAATTCTTTACAATCCACCTGGACCCCGTGATGTCTGTATCTCGCAAGAGACCAACAGCCCTGCCGGCTGTCGCTCCCTGCCTCATTGCTGCCCTGCCCTGACGCAGGGCCAGCACGCTGTCCATTTTTAGCACAAACCTCTTTCCCCAAAGCACCTTGTCATTATTTTTCTTATCATACAAAGCGTCTCCAGCAGCTCAGACAGGTTCCAGTGCAATCTGAGCTCTGGGAGCCCGAGACCAGGCTGCACTGCAGCGGTCTTTGCTCCCCACGCCTAGAGATGAAGATGCTACCCACACTGCCCGTTTCACTCCCGCTCTCCCTCAAGCCTTTCCTCTTTTATTTCACTAACTGGTTCAGTATGCTATACAAAAGAACAGCTCTAGACAAGAGACTCACTCTTCAACCTTTGGTCACACCAGGCATTTTCTACTGGCAGCAGGAGATCCCACACCCTATGGACCTCATGAGGCTCCTGCATCGCTCCATACTTTGAGTTTATACACATACGGAGTTAAACCCACATACTTGTCTATTTACATCCTCATTTTATCTGTATTTCATCACCGTCAACAAGAGATATATGTGCTAAAACACCTACAAGCCCCAGGTTTCATCAAGGATCTCCTCCTGGCAGGGTTTCCTTTATTTATTTCATTTCCCTGTAGAGAACTCTCATTGGGATGTTATCCACTGCTTTATTCAATTCCAGGACTCTTCGGGACTAGGGAGAACTACAAATCGAATGCTTCAGAATAAATCAAAGCATAAAATTACATTGTCTCTGGCAAGAAAAAGATTTGATTACCCGCATTTCCGTACAAAGAAATTACAGGAGAACCTGCATCCGAGTTTAAAGGCCTGACTTGTTCTCAATTGAAATGTAGCGAGCAAACCGATACGTCCCTCCAATCTTATCCCGACAGGAATCAGTTTGAACTGATTTGTCCCCTCCCCGGTGACAGGGAGTGAATGCAGAGCGCTTGCTATTGCAGATGTAGGCTATTTCAGTCCGTGCAGCAAATCGGCGGGGATTTTATGTGCGGCAGGAATTGAACTGTGCATCTCTCCCAAATGATGGGAAAATCACTCCCCATGAAGGTGAGGCTGTAGAAGGAATCAAAGTACAGTACAAAGCACACTATAAATAAAGGTCAGCCTCTCTACATATTTTCTCCAGAGAAAGACTAAACTTGGAGACATGCTGAAAACAGATAATTGCATTGTCTGATGCATATTTGTAGTCTATAAAAACTTGCATTTCAAAAATATCATCGAAGCTAAAAATGGGCTATATAAGGATTAGCTATAAAAGTCAGTAGTTAATGATTCACCATAATACATGATTTAGCTGTAAGCTAGGAAAACATAAAAATAGCTCAAGAAACTAATTTCTTATGCTGTTTCAGGCATACAGATGATTTAAACTCAGACATTTCCATATTTTTCAGATGCCTGAGCAATGGCATCTGATGAGAAACCGATCTGTTTAGACATTCTCTTTCTAGGGTAAATAATGACACTTTATGGCATCCTAGAGAAGATTGTGTAGTTCCATAATTGGTAATTTTGTACAGCTTGCATGAGGTCTCTGTCATCTCACAAATTTCACAAAGCAACTGCTCTGACTGGGG
Organism: Tetrax tetrax; assembly: GCA_009806455.1. NCBI lineage: Eukaryota > Metazoa > Chordata > Aves > Otidiformes > Otididae > Tetrax > Tetrax tetrax. The sequence goes on from WHYT01017505.1 coordinate 544,858, forward strand.
TGCTGTAATTGATTAGACAATATCGCCGGGATAGAGAAACGAGCACACTATCAATTACATTGATAGAAAATTGGTGGGACCGAGGAGCGATTTATAGCAAACACAACCGAACTCCCGACGGCACAGGTACAATACTCACGTCTTAAGCTCACTGTTGAGTTACAGATCACGTAAGAAGTCATTCTGGATAGACTGTGCCAGCAAATCGGCCTGGGATAATTTCCAGCAGGACAGCACAGCTTTCCAATGCGTATCGAAGGGAAAAGCCAGAGCTCAGCATTGGAACGCCCGAGTCTCTTTCCATGAAGCTGAGTCCCACCTTGTTTCCCTGTCTCTCTGCGAGCCATGCCGGCCTGAAACCACCTCTGCTATTGGCATCTTTACTCTCCTGTTCACTTCCTTCGGATGGTACAGCCCTCACTGACAGGACCAACTCCTGCAAATGCAAGATCTGCTCTTAAATTCGCCAGTATCGCTCTCTGTGGAGAACGACATCTTCAGCCTTTGAGTTCGGATCTTGTCAGATTTACCTCTGTGGAGTACTTGTGATTTCATGGGCTCAGATGAAGAGGCTCATACGCTACAGTAAGGGAGGGTCTATCCTGCCCTTATCCTTTCCCCATAGCAGCTCAAGTCCTGTAAGGATTCTTCCTGCTTCTCAGCTACAGGAAAGAGAAGACTGGACGGTGATACAGCAACAAACTTTCAGTTCTCCTCATGTATTTTGGATGAAGTCTTTATCTAGATCCAGTATTTACCCAGCTTCCGTGTGGAAAAGAATAAGCTTTTTACTCAGTCTTCTGAAATGTCACCATCTATTACCATCAGTGGTACAGGAACAAAAGATTTCCTACACAAATAAAAATGTACAACCTGATTCATGTCTAACCTTTCGGACAGAAACACTGCTACATCTGTCAGACCACGGCCCCAGACTCCTTCCCTTCCCTTTGCTGGGAGCCCTGCTATTACAGGAGCCATAAAATAACTAACGAGCAGAATTCTGCAGGTAAACTAGTGAAGAAAAAGCCTAGTGAAGAAAATTACTATGCTTTACATATATATATATAAATGTGTATATATAATTTGATATCTATGCACTTCACGTACATGTATGCGTACTTTATACTGGTGCATCTCAGACCAAAGTCTGCAGAATCCCTTCCAGTTCTTGATCTCAGACCCCAGTGCTTTTGTAAATGCCACAAAAGCACTGAAAGTGCCTGCAATATCAAATTCCTACACCAAAATCTTTTATGTAGCTTCAGAGCTTCCCATAAAGACATTAAGTGCAGTTATAAAAAACAACAGTCTTCCAGGAACTCCACTACAATGACTTTTTTCTGACAACAGTCATCAGAAAATCTCTTTAAGATGCTCGATGTGGTAAAGTATGTAAATGACATACAGTTGCTAGGAGATAAAAAACTACATGAACTTGTGAAAACATCGCAATCTGCTGCCTTTGAATCTGCAAGGTCAGCTGTATTTTTCATGATGATAACTTATTTATTTTGTCTCCGTTCTAAAAATGACTTTCTATGCGGGTTACCTCTTTACTTAATACTAGCTGACCTACTGTACCTATAAATTGGAATTTATTACGAGGCTGGTTAACTTCCTCACAGAGTTTACAGCCTTTTAATTACATTTTGTCAGACTAATTAATAAATACACTGTACACTACTTCCTTCTGCTTCAACAAGCAAAGGGTCTATATTCAACGCTTCTGTATCCATTTATTTATTTAAGCATTTCATTAAATGTTAGATATGTCTCTTTTTTAACAAAAAACGCTGTAACATGAGAAAGAAAGTGTGTTTTACTGCCCAATTAACAAATCTAGTAGCTTACTCTGTCACTCAATGAATGATAATGTATTGCTCATAAATCAGGAGGAGAACTACTTAGGCACAGACCTCGTAATCAATGCGACGAGGATTGGCCGCTCTCCACGTAATCCAGCGCTAAATGTGCAGCATGATTTTATTCCAGTAACGCATTAACAGAATGTACAACCATTCTGACTTTTGTAAATGGCCCAACGGCGTCGCAGCGAAAAGCATTTGTCCAATTTTTAAAATAAATGTATCCCGATGACGAATGCGTTGAGTAATTTTAATGATGAACCAGCAACACGAACTCGCTATGGCCTTTCAGTGCTTTTTCATCCCCGCATTTCAGAAGGGCTCTCCACCAACCGAGGCGCGCTGGCTAAGGTTCAGTTTTCATATGGACCTTAATCGTTCTGTGTTTCCGTGGATATTCCTGGGATTCCTTTACTTCTGCATCTGTAGAGGAGGATACTGCTTCCACGGGCAGCAGCAGTTGCATTATTTGAATATAAAGAGTGCCAAAACGCTGCAGGTTGTCGGGGCAGTGGTCAGAGGCTTTATAATATCATTGTGCCTGGAAGCTCGGAATAAAAGCAGCACTTTTCCCACTTCCATCCCTACTAATGACTTCCAGGAATTGTCCTGGTCCAAGGATTTGCCACTCCGCTGTGGAAAGATGGCAACATTTCACTCCTTGGACGTAGCCATAAAGCTTTTATAACGTAAAGTTGTGTTCTGAATGCTCAGAGGGTGTTGAACAAAGTGAGTGCTAAAAGCATCTCGCGAGAAATAAAACAGAAGTGCGCTAAAAGACTTTACAAATATCTCAATAGAAGGCAAAGGGCAAGACGCATAGCTTATGCCACTTTTTGGTCAACAACCCATTTTTGCTGACGCAGACGCTACAAAGAAGCGAAGGACTTGGAGACCCCAGTAAAACGACATGTGGTCCTGATATGTCAAACATAAAAGCCTGGTAAATCCAGAATTTTTTTTCTAAAGTGAGCTCACTTATTTGCTAAGCAGCTTTGCCTGAGCTTTCACAGCCAGAGCTGCGGAGGAACAGTAACTGAATTATGAAAGATCCTCCTGGGATATTTGAAAGGGTGAGAAGGTTCCAGAGAAGTGGAAGAATAAATCCTAATTCTCATCCAAAAGAGAGAGAATGGGATAATCACGAAAATATTAGCAGGATAAGCATGTTGAATAACAGCCAGGGGATCTTTACCAACGTCATCCTAAGTAGGATTGAGGAAACTCTGAAATTAATATTACGTGGATTAGTACAGTTTCAGGATGAAATGATGTTTATGAATAAAATCTTTCCGATCGCATGAAATGGAGAAATGGAGGGATTTTGCGTGACCTTTTCTGTAGAAGTTTTTTCACTTTTTTTCACAGCAGACAGAATGTTCGAGATGCGCAATAATGGAAAATTTCTGGAACAAGAGAAAACAGGTTTGACCGTGTTCTGCTGTACTGTCCACACATGTACTGAAGCAGATAATTTAGATTATTTTAGAAATACAGTGGAAATATATATTTTTTTTCCTACTTTCCTCTCTTTCAGGAAGAAGCAATGCATTTCCTAGGGGAAACAGCTGATGTACTGCCAGGGTGATCTTGGCACTACCAGTAAAGAACAATCAACGCCTGTTTTTGTAAGAACTAACGGGAAACAGGAAGGCAGAGGAAAAGAGATGTATCTGAAATAGATCTGAAAGAAAGGAAATATTAACAAAGAAAATAGACAGTTTTAAAAAATAAAAAATAAAAAAAACCAAACAGATAATTTTTGAGATGCCATGAAATGGAACCAGAGAAATTTCTCAACAATGTCTCTACCACTGATGAAGGACTGAACCTTCCTTCTGCAGCAGCGGAGCTGTCACTCAGACATACGATCTCACCGGACTAAAGACAAACCAGAGCTTTTACAGTTGTTCCAGCTATACCCAAAGAAGACTTTAGTTAGTCCGGAAGGCACAATTTCACTGGGGTTTAGTAAAATATTGCTATCACTCCAGATTGTGTCTTGTGAAAACTACCATCTCTCCCTAGCCACTGTCAGTATAGGAACTAAACACATGGAAAAGAAGAATTATGCAAAGACTGATTGTTTAGTGAAGTAGGAAAACAGTAACTTATCATCAGTAGCCAAACATTTATGAGATGCAATGCAATCTTTCTGAAGTCTTTCAACAGCTCCAACATGGTTGGAGTGTTGGGGAATGTCCATACTAACAGCAATACGCAGGTATCTGGCCTCATCTCATCTCAGGCTTTGTTACAAGCTCTAGCCGAGAGGACATCATCACGAACTGCCGTGGAACAGCCCAACCAGTATATTAATTCAGAAAACTAAAGAGTTCTTGGAAATGAGATGAGCCTTCATTTGTCTTCTCCAGACTATCTGTGTCAGTCTCCTTTCTCTTATCCCTGCGAATGTGTCATCCCGCTGCCTCTAAAAGTGTCTTTGCTCTCCATTTGCTATATTTGATGGACATTGGTGTAGGATGGAGGCAAGGTATTAGCTTTCTGCCTTGGACTGTTTTTTTATTAACCAAGGCATGTAAACAACATAAGCCAGGATGGGTGGTTGATTCAGGCATTGGTGTTAATCACCTGAGGTCTCCAGCCTTGCGACTGTATCCCTGTGAGAGGAATATGCCGGACTGAACGTGTTTGGAATAGTCTTCTTGTTTTAATGGGACAGCCAAGGTAAAACAAATCTAGGCAGAATGGTAAGACCAGAACAAAAATCCACTAAATCTATTTTAATGCTTCCCATTGAGAATATCATGAACATCAAAACCAGCGGCACCACATGGATGACATCTGGGTCGATGGCTTTCAGCAAGTTCTTGTTGGAAGCGCTTTTTGCCAGCACACCATCTAAGGAATCCAATTCACAAATGCCATCATTTGCAACACTCATAACTGATCACACTACAGGCATCTGGGGCACAGATGTAAATTAAAATAATGAGAAAAGACTCCTTAGACTTGCAGAACTTGTCCATCTTAATGACCACCAAAGTGACTGTAAGATTCATGACCTCATCTGATTTCACAAAACCATCTTTGCCTTAATCTGCAAAACATAAAGATGCAATTTTTGTTTCCCTTCATTTTTTCCACTTAATAATTTCACTTCTGAGATTTAATTGTCATTATGTTTAAAAACACAAAGCCTTGAAAAGTTTTATGTAACTATTGTAATTTTCCAATTAGGCCTTTCACACCAGCAAAGTTTTTTCCTTACTGAACCTACCTTCCAGAGCAGGTCTGAGCTGTTTTTCTTTTTCCTATTTTTAAACAAAAGGCAGATTTAATACTTTACCTAAACAGACTAATTAGTTGGTTAGATGCTTGCAGGCTGACTGCTGAAGGAATAAGTAGATTGCATTTCATTAATCAAAATCAGCTTTAAAACCCTATTACTCATAAAACATTTACGTTTTACAAATCAGCTGATATATTCACAGACTATCCATTAGAGGTTTGCTTGTGCTTATCTAGGATTCGGCTTCTTACCAAGGCTGCTGTGTATCTAATGAGCACAATGTGTTCCAGTGACCTCCGCCACGTAAAAATGCTGCCCCTGTTTAGACACAAATTGCTTTTCTCCATTTCACTTGGTGAACACGAAAGTGGTTAACACACTATTGGGCCATGCATAATTTAACGTTGTATTTATTATTCTCCTGTTCTGCTTCTATGGACTTGGCGTGGAAAACTTCAAAATTTATGCACTGAGCTCAAAGATTGTGCTAGAACAAAAGCCCTAATAGAGCATATTAAGGAAGAGAAAGTTGCTTTGAACAGTGGTTATGGACTAAAACAGATGAAACTTTGCAACCATGAGAAAAAAAATTGCCAAAGGATTTAAACAGAAGTCTTTCATGAGTCCAACTGTTACACCAAATATTTCCAAATAGCAAGGGAAGAAAAGGCATGGCCTTAAAGAGCACAACAGTCAAATTGCAGTCACCAAAGTATCGACTGAATTTCTCGTTTGCTTACTCACAGCAGTGCAGTGCTCTGCCTTAGACTTCCCAGGAGCTGTTTCCCAAATTGCTCGATCTCTCTAAATCTCTAAAATGAGAATAATAACAATTCTTATCTCCCACTCTAAAATGCTCTGAAGGTCTCTTGCAGGTGTTTGTGAAAGACTTCCACGGTGGCTCTGAGCTCAATTGAAGTCTCTGGACACTGTTGAAATTTAAATAAAATTATTACTAGCGACTATTACCCACGATCACCATCTCACAAAACTTAACCATCAGCTGCCATTTGAATGGTCGGTTTGAACATGGCAATTGTAATTCACTCTATTCCAGAAGTGATTTCTATCTATAATTTATATGGCTATAAAATTTAAATGGCTAAGCCTTTCCTCCTCCAAGTTTGTGATTCACCTGAACGAAAAGACATAGTATGCCTCACATTGGAAGGATGTTGTTTCACCTACATAATAGACTGCTTTCCTTCTTTCCATTCTTCCAGGACACAGTTTTCCAAGGATTTGAGTCCACTCCTGAGGAGGTGGGCTGATGCTTCAAAGGGTGAAGGAGGAAGCAGCGTGGGCTTTATCCACAAAGCAGAGGCCAAACTAACCAGCTGTTATATCCTACTGCTACTGGATATATGTACAGTTCCTCTCAAAGCCAAGCAAACCCTGAATTCATTACAATATCATGAGCTTTAAATAAATTAGCACCCAGCTTGTGTCAGGACTCGCTGCGTGCTGAGCAATTTGCATTCTGTACTTCCAGGGATGTTTCTTCTCCTCTGCAACTCTCCTGTCGGCAGAAATCAAATCAGGACATGAAGGCTTTCACCTAATTCTAATTCTTTAAATCCTTTACTTGAACGTTGCTTAAAACTGGTATGAAAATTGTGAATTGAAGTTTTAACAAAAGTTTATATTAATCAAGGCAGGAATTAAATAAGCCAAGTGTGACAGAACACCCGTCAGACTGGACTTGGTCTGGCTGTCCTAATGGCCTGGGTTAATTACCGTCCCCTTTTCCCCGGGCAAGCTGGCTCCACACTGAGAATCGCAGAGCCTGTCACTTGCCAACAGCAGGGAAATCACAAAAATTCCACACAGGGCTGAATCTTGGAGTATGAATGTAATTGCGGACTCCTGGACCATTTCTGAGGCATACATCGGTGCAGTCTCAATGGGTGAAGTATATTATCCTCTTCCAACCAGGTATATTTTCTCTCAGAGCAACCCTGGCATACTCCAGATGTAATTTAAAACTGAACATGCCTGACGTTACTTGCTGCCGAGTTTTTGTATTTATTACATTCAGGTTTTCCCCACTTCAAATGCTTTTTACTTGCCTCACCGCTGGCTGCATTAACTCAGTGCAGTCTTGCAGAGAGGAAGGAAAAATGCACAAAGGGTTTTTTTTTTTTCCTGCAGGTACCTTGTAGATACCCTCACACATGCACAAGCATGCCAATCCTCTCTGCCCTCTGTGTTTCTTAAAAAGAACTTTACAGTTCCTATGAACTTCTGGAATTATGTCACTGAAGAAAATTATTCCCTAATTATGAAGAAAGAAACAAGACAAGGAAATAACATAAATAAAATAAATTAATGGTTATTCTTTCTGTTAATTTAGGGCCTTTATTTTAGTAATAAAATCTCAAAATAAATAAAATAATTCTTTCTTAACTTTAAAAATCAAACCAATTCTCCCAGCATATGACCAAATGACCAAAGTACAAAATCATGCAGGTAAGCCTCAGTGTTTTTTGATGACTTATCTGGGACACCATGCCCCATACTTCACTGATGAAAGAACCACAAGTTTCCAAAAAGACAGACATGTCCTCAATTATTACTAATTTTAGGGATAAAAACCGTGCAAGCCTTCCACATTAAAACAACAAAGGTATTTAGTGTGATGACTGGTTTCATAGCCAGCCCTATGTTTCTAATTTCATCACAATCCCTCTGTGCTGTGCGTGCCTTCTGCCCCTCTGGTCTTCACCTGCCAGAGGTAAATTAGGAAAGGAGGGTGCATTTTCATGCCCCCTCTCCAAAACCCCAATAGTCACCGAATAGCAGAACTGTCAGGTTTTGGTATCGTGCTGCTACTAGCGATGAGGTTTTCCCATGGAACTAAGACGTCTCCACGACTGTTAAGTCTGGAGGTTTTGAGGAAATGTTTTCTGATTTATCTCGGTTTGAATTTAATTGAATTTGGTTATTTATAAACTCCCTTAGTCTCCACCCTACTCACACTACTGTACAGCGGGTCTGTTGATTAAAGATCCATCTGTTCCACAGCAAGGTCATCTCACCCACAAAAGCTATTTATGTATGGGATGCAAGCTCAGGACGTATTGATCCATAGGATGAAGAGAGATCATAGGGCAAAATGCCCTGACTATTTTTAGTTGGGTTAATTTTTTTCCCCCCTAGCAGATAAAAGGAAATGACTGCTTTAATGCATTGTGCTGGCTCCTCTACTTTCCAAAGGAAAAGCCATATACGTCTGTATGTGCTGCTGTTTCGCCGTCAATTTTATTATACTACAGGCTTTACATTAGCCACATCAAGGCAGGATCTGAATGCTGGCCATTAGGTCAGATTGATGGTCCACGCTCAGCATGCTCAGAGGCTCTGAAATCACCAGGGTGCCAACGTGACTTCGGGATAGGTAACATCAACACGTAAAATTCCCGATCTGTCCGGCACTGCGCTCCTTGCGAACCGCTGGTACGGCTTTTCATGGCTATGAAGTTCAGTGCTGCAGTTAAACAGAGATCAGAATTTCTAGGCATAACACTTTCAGCCCTGGACAATCAGAGATGGCTTGGCTCATGGTGTTTAAATGGTATCTAAATACAACTTGCAAAAGCTACCCAGCCATAGGGTGAAGTTGTCTAATAGAAAAAATATATTTAGCAAAAAGCTTCAGTTCTCCCATTTACCTTCTGTTCGCAAATAAAAAATATTTCAATTTATTTGCTGAAGCATTTCCATAAAATATTAAAACAACCACCGGCATCAATTTTTCTCCCATTGCATAAAAAAAAAAATTGCAACTCTATACAACTCCAGTTAGAAAGCTTTTATTGCATTTATTTCCATAAGATAAAATCAGAATCTGCTCTCTTTTACAAATCTGATTGCTTTTGCCTTCTGGTCTGCTTTATCTCTTTAATGTTTATTCTTCCAGTCAGCACTTTGCAGCACTGATTACTTCAGCTTTTTTCCCCATTAGACAAAACTTTTTCACAAGTCACAAGCTCGGAGCTGGGCTTAGTGCTAGTACCAGTTCTTATCTGCGTCATGCAGGGCTGTGCCGCCTTCCACTCATAAGTGATCTATTTCTTAAATATCTCCTCATATTTGGCATTCATATTTAGAACAGCATTCTCACTTTTTTCTCTCACGTTGCTTAAATATGACTTAGATTTGATGGGCGAGAGAGAGGTCGGTACCGAAGCCACCCCACAAACCTGCTTGTTTGGGGTTAAGTCTTCGCTCTCTGATCGCCTGTGCTGTTTCTCATGAAGCCACCAGCTGACACGAGCCAAAAATTAACCTGAAAAAGCAATCTTTGGGAACAGCTCTGCCATGGACCAGTCAGAAGGAAGAGATACAGAGAAATTTTCAGGCGGGAGGAATGGAGAGAGATTGTACTGTTAGCCCTGGGGCCGACTTGTTTCTAGGCTTTCAGGCAGGTAACGTTGAAGTTTGTTGCAGATATTGTTTTATGCTCTGCAGAAAACACAGCAGAGGTTTAGATTTTCTACAAGTATCTTGTTTTAGAGAAGCAGTAAATACTGTTTGAACCCACACAAAGAAAGAAGTAAAAGAGAAATGACTATCAACAATGCTACACTTCAGTATTTCAGTCTGGGGATGGGAGATACGCAACTAAAGATGGTGTTGTCTTCTTACTGGAGGCTGCTTGCGGATGCTGTGTGTCTCGGAATCATAAAACCCCACCACTTTCCCACAGCTTACGTCCACAGAGAGGCCTGGATACATGAAAAAAATATTGCAATTGCATTCAATACAAATATGCAGGCTTTTTGGCCAGGAAGTGGTGAAGCAGATTTCTTCTTCCTACTTGTCCTGAACTTGATCTGTACTGCAGCTATTTAGGGAAACTCTTTTTGTGATCAAAGGTAAATTATCTTTTCTGTCATTAGCCCAACTGAAATTAAAAATAAAAGTTCTCTAGATGTTAAGAACTAAACCATCTGTGCTCTTCATGCTTATGGCAAGCCACTGTTCTCTCTGCTCAGAGGGAGGACATGGGAGCCGCTGTCTGATTTCTGTAGAGCTTGTAGAAAAAAGGATGGAGATGGATGGAGTGGCTGGTGCCCACTCAGCAGGTGCAGCGGGGACTGAAGGTACTCGACGCAAATCAGAGTGGTCCCCAAATTGTTGTAACCACAGTTCATCTAGGAACGGGCTAAGAAAAAAGTAAGAAATAGGAAACCTTCCATCATGCTGCATGTCTCTTCAACGCCAAGGCAACAGAAGAGCTCGCTTTGTTTTGTGAGTATAAAAGTGCCCGACATTAAGCAGCTGAGCATTCACAAAGGGAACTCCAAAGAGCATTCAAACGCTCTGCTAAGTTATGTATAACAGAGCCTTCTACATTCATTCTAGGACACCTTTTCCCATGCATCTGTTTTGCTTATTAGTATAATGAACCCTTAATTAAAAAAAAAAAAAAACACAGGAGAATCCAAGTACATGGCTTCCTTCGCACTTGCAGTGTTAAAACCACCGTAGCCCGTGTACGTTAAGTATCAAAGCTCTCGCTGTTCTCTGTGAATATATCTCAGAAATCATCCCTTGGATCACACAGCCAGTGATCTTGACGCAGAAGAAACACCGTCTTTGAAGGATGTTCTCATTTGTTTTCATTTTCTCCTTTGTGCGCGAAAGAGCTGGTGCTTATAGATGGCATACACCAAGTCGTGTTTGACTTTCTGTACTGTTAGCTTTGAAGCTCCCGTTCATACAACAGCCTTACAAAAGGAGAAAAGCCACTTTGACAAGATTATGCATAAGCAAATCAGAACAAATAAATGAAAGTGGGGAAGGATACCTCACAGCCCACAACTCTTTGCCAGAATCAAACTTAGGTCTATCCTGTTGTTCGGTACAGCTCCATTAAAGTTATTCTGTTTATTTATGTCTTCCAGCCCAATTCTGAACCCAAAGGGATGAGTCCCCCTGCACAGTATTTCAGTCTGTGGCTGGATGAGGCTGCAGTGCACGTGGGAGGCAGGCGAGTTAGATGGCAGAGGCAGAGAGGACCCCAGGACTTGTAAAGGAACTTGGGGTGAGCATGGAAACGCTTTGAGCTACACTGTGCTGGTCCTTGTTGGTGAGGAAGGTTCTCCTGTCACTGAATCCAGAGCAAAGGGCTGCCATGACTAGATGGGTGTATGCGTACACAATTTATAAAATCCCTTAGGGATTAGTTTCTGAACAACTTAGCCAAATTCCCCCAGCAAAATCGACAAAAATAGGAACAGTTGATTTTTCTGATAACTGCAAAATGAAAAAATAGATGTTTTCTGCTACAGATCGTGCCAGAACCTGCAATCTGCTCATAGGAAGCATGAAGTCATAGAATAGAAAGTTCTGTATTGTATCTGCATTGCCCTCTTTCTGTCATAACATTTCTGAGCCACTATGAATTTACTAAACTCTAAATTCTTGCTCCTTTATTACCAGCCATGAAGAGCTTAGCTTTATTATGCAACTGTAATTTCACCTAATTTTTTGAGACTTCAACTTAATTTTCTTCATGCAGAACAAGAAAAATTATTGAAAATGACAACATTTTAGTTGGGTTGAATGAGCTTATCTCCATCGCTCTGCTGGAGTCACCATTTCTGCTGCCTAGTGTGGAAACCTACCTGGTTTCTGTCTAAATACAAAGGGAAGGAACATTTACTCTTGGTTTTGCGTATGCATTTTAGGTAAAATAACATGAAGCATTCTAGGAACGCTCAGATCTTTTCAAAGTTCTTTTCCATATGAGCTTATTTACTGTTAGCATTAGCAAAAATAACCTTAAATAAATCTTCTAGTAACTTCTAAAAAAAATCTTTTAGGTGTTTTCAGGGAAAAAAAAAAAACGAATCTGCAATGTTTAAAAAAAATAATGACTGTAATAGGCATCTGTTATTTATGGGGACACTTAAATTTCAGGTAAGCCTGGGGCCCACCCAGCTTGTTTAAGAGATGGTCTGGGTATGCAGGGCAAAAAGCACAACACTGCCTTGATCTATCTTTTGGCTAGTTCTGCAGGATGCTTTTAAGGTAAAGACCGCTCCACTGTCCCAGCAAAGGACATAGATTTAGCCAAAAAAGGACTGTGGCCTACCTTTTGACTGAAACCTGGCCTTCAATCTTGAGCCTGCAGCTGTGACAAGTTCGTTCATAAAGATGAGCGCGAGCTCATTAACACAGACACCTCTTCCAACGTCAACAAAGTGATTTTTATAGGTGACAGCCTGCCAGAGCAATGCTGCACAAGCGCCCTCTTCCCAAAGCTTTGGTGCAGTGTTATTAAACACCTGCGTTGCACAAGAGCAATTTGGCAGCAGAGGACATTTGTCAAAGGGGGGTCGGCTTCAGCCAAATGAGTCGCCTGTTGAACCGATCCCCCACCAACTTGCAGTGGGTTCGCGGTGACCACCTCAGCCCTCTGCTGCTGGCACCCAAAAACACAGCGGGTAGTTTGAGTAGCTGACCCACCCAGTTCCAGTTTTTTTTGGAACACATAGATGCACAACGTTCTAACGCTTCCCAGTGAATAAAAGGGAAATGCTGGAAACAGGATTCATAAACAGAATACTCCCCAAAGTCTTAATGGTGATTGTTTTATTTTTAACATGTCCATTAGCAGCTCTTAAAAACTCCTGAGGCTTCATATGCAAAAAAAAAAACCTGTAAACATGCCCCTACAGACAAAATATTACAGCATTTTGAGCTGGGAAAAGTCAGGAAGGCAAAAGAGACAGGTTATGATGTGCCCTTCCACTTCTGCCTATTCACTTTGGTTGTATAGGCAGAAGGACATTTGTTCCAGGGTAAAAGGAAAGAGCAAGAAATAATAAAGTAGGCCATGATGTACAAAGCAAGATAAACCGCCTCAGTTTAATGAAGACTCTCGAAAACTTGGGAACTATCTTACAGAAAGGAGGTAAATGAAGCCAAACTGTTGCTCCCAGACTCTCTGTGGTAGGCGTGCCTTTCCCTGGCTCCTCTCCCAACGGTTTTTAACCTATCAGACTAGATAAGCAATGCTTCCCCAGCTGCAGTACATTTTTACTTTTTCTGCTGAAGAAGACAGACAATACATTTTGAGAAGCTGAAGTCTAGAATTTTAACTCCATTCGTCTTCTCTGGTTTTTGAACGAATATATTTTGTGTGAGCATTATCTATGGCTATGCTGGCAAATTGAGACAAATTACTGTAACAGCCAACAGAAGGGCAGGGATATTGGACTTTCTTTTTCCATATCCTGCACCTCTGCAGAGTGCATCAGAAAATGTGGTAAGAGCTAATTTAAGTGTACATAACATGCTAGGTAGGTTGTATTTGCATTTTATACAATTATTCTACTATTACTATTACAGCAAAACCATTTGTTGTTTATTGTTTTGTAGATTTGATAATGTGCCATTTGTATGATCTTGTTTTTATATAACTGTAACAGACTTTAATTTTAATGGAATAAAAATGTTCTTAATATGAACTCTCTTTCCTCTCAAAACATGTAAAACATGGACTGTATTTGTTTTGCCCATTGGAAGTGTTTTAAGTCGTTGTATGAAAAAAAGCACAAGTGCCCTGTTTTAAGTCTCAAACAGCAAGCCAGTACTGTAAGAGTTGGACCTGGCTTTCCTTAGCCTATCAGTCTGGCAAAAAGCATCAATCTACTGTTCTCTCCTTCACCTGAACTCTGGCAGCTCAGAATTTCAAATACTAAACCTTTCCCAAGAATTTAACGCTTTTTCACCCTACCATGGGCTGACATGGGAATTCACACTCTCCAAACCTGCACATGTAGGGGCCAGTGACTGTCAAATACCACATGAGCGATCTCTGGTGAGGTGGCGTTATGCCCTTACACATGTCTGAAAAATACCCGCTGCAAGGTGAGGACCAGGAGAAAACGAAGCCTTCGACCTTGCTCAGAACCAGTCATTTCTCCAGCTCAAGTAGCCCGTTGCTGGCTTTCATGACCCAAAGACATCTGCAGAGTAACCATTACGCCTCCCCCGCTCCTCCTCTCTTGCCTTCAGAGGAAGGCTGCTCTTCCTGCAGGCCTCCCAAAGCTCGCCGAGCAAAGACACTTAAATGTCCTCTGCAATTATTTTGACTGCATTATAAAAAATTGCTACATTGCAGAAACGCAAGTTTGGCCTCTCAAGTTCATTATGCGTTGACTGTGGAATAGTTGCCAGCAGTCAGCATCTGCAAGCAATTAATATAAAGCATCGTGAGGTTCAAGATACCATTACTCTTCCTTCATTAGCCTTATATACTTGCTTTTGACAAGTCTGTGGTTGGCAAAATCTGACTTTTAAGAGCTTCGATGGTCTGCAATTTTACCTTCTAGTATGTTGAAATTTCCAAAGTGCATATTGAAAAAACAATACATCAATAACAAGGAGCATCTTAGCTATCCTGAAGGGATTACTTAGTGAGCATGGAGGAGCTCACAGGCCGCATGGCAAAACCTGACGCACGCAATTAGGACAGTCCTGGAGTATTATGCTGGTAGGAAATACAAAAATGTCACCTCTCACAGAGATGGATGTTTCTGAAGAGAGCAGATGAAATCTAGAAAGGTAAAAACTCAAATAAAGTTGTTCCTACTAGTATTTCCCCTATATATTTCCTATATATACATTCTTATACATGAAGTAGAGATTCACAAGTGTACATGTACAAGAGCCCACCATTAGTGATGTGGAAAAATGTCTTTGAGAAGAAAGAAAGACACAGCAAGAAAAAACAGAGAACAAACACTTGTTCATTATTCAGAGAATCACAGAATCATAGAACGATCTGTGTTGGAAGAGACCTTAAAGATCATCCAGTTCCAACCCCCCTGCCATGGAGGAGGGACACCTTCCACCAGACGAGGTCACTCAAAGCCCTGTCTAACCTGGCCTTGAACAATTCCAGGGATGGGGCATCCACAGCTTCTCTGGGCAACCTGTGCCGGTGCCTCACCACCCTCACAGTAAAGAGCTTCTTCTTTATGTCTAATCTAAATCTACCCACTTTCAGTTTAAAGCCATTACCCCTTGTCCTATCACAACAGGACCTACTAAAAAGTTTCTCCCCATCTTTCCTCTAGGCTCTCTTTATGTACTGGAAGGCAGCTACGAAGTCTCCCTGGAGCCTTCTCTTCTCCAGGCTGAACAGCCCCAACTCTCTCAGCCTGTCCTCATAGGAGGGGTGCTCCAGCCCTCTGATCATCTTTGTGGCCTCCTCTGGACTCACTCCAAAAGGTCCACATCCTTCTTATGTTGGGGGCTTCAGAGCTGGGCGCAGTACTGCAGGTGGGGTCATCCCCATCCCAAGTCATGGCCACAGCAGATAAAAGCAACAAAAGATGCCAACATATGCTATGTTCACTCGAAGCTTGTAATTCTGGGAGTATTATGCTTATGTTCTTGTTAACCTTCTAGAACCAGTATGTCATGATTAATTATTAATTATAATTTGTTGAAATACGTCCTTCGGGGAGTGCAAATACTGTAAAACTCTATTCTAATCAGCACACTCATTCTTTGAAGTACATGGTTATTTAAGATAAGAATTTATGGTACAATTTATAGGGCACCTTGCAAGTGGATATAAGATATTTTATTAGTTTATTTTTATTAAGTAATGAAGGCATTGGTTCCAACAGATAATGCAAGTGGCTCTGTAGCAACGGGCAGTCATTATTTCTGTGTCAATATTCATCAAGTGTGATGGCTCACAGAAAGGTGCTGCAGATCCACAACGAAAACAAATGAATAACAGCTAGCTTAGGAATCTGAATTTATTATCCAGTCTTTTACTTAAAGGAAACTCTTTCTTAAAAGGAAAGCATGATACTCAAAGACTTGCAAATTAGAAGAATTCAAAGTCTTATTTATTTTTTGAACCACTCTATCCTTTAAGTAAAAGGCATCCTTTAAATCAAAGGCTTTAAGGCTGCAAAGGCTGACCCTGGGCATGGGGACGCAGAATGGAGCATCGCGCAGAAAAAGCAAGGAGGAGTGAGCGAGATGCTCCTCATCTGATTGACAACAGGGGCGACAGTGACGTGTGACCTTGAAATAATGTCCCGAAAGCTCAAATTGTTGAAGGAGCAAAGCATACCCCCTGAATGTTACAGTGTGTCTCTGAGCTGCTTCATAACACAGTTATTGACAGATAAGAGCATTTTTACATACAAAATTACTCCTTCCTGTTCTTCCTCAAAGACTTCATGAGAATCTGTGCTACTGCTTAAAACTTACCTACATCCATCCTGCTGCCATGTGCCCCCATGGCCACTTCCGTCCCATCCTTTCCTCTGCAATAAGCTTTTGCCTGAAAACATGGCTCTATTTATTTCTTAAAATTAACCCAGAGACGGTCTAGCGGCTGTTTATCATTACCAACTGACGGTTTATCATAATTCTTCATTTCCTTTTTGAAAGATGCCTAAGTGCTCTACAGATTTTGCAAAGAGGGATCACGTCACCAGAATACGGCCCTGAGAGCGAGCTACTTGGCAGCCTCTTAACTGGCACAGCAACACTACGTGATGCTGACAACAACAACTGTCTGTAGATGTTCCTGATGGCTCTATGCAGGCAGAACAACAGGAGGAGTTATTTTTGGCATCCCCCTGCAAATATGTTTGTATTATTATGTTCTCCTTTGAGGTGCAGGCAGATTATGATCAAAGATGATGTCAGGCGATGTCTCCCTTTATACATCTTTCCATTTCATCACTTATAATAGAGACGTCCATTTGTCCACAGTTGAACAGGGTTTTGTTGAATCCCACTAAGGCTGATCAAACTTAGTCTGAAGAGAAGTATTACGGATAATAGATCACTGCCTCCTTCCCCATCCCCGAAGAACTTGATGTTTGAGATAAGAGATTCTCCTCATCTCATCTTAATAATACTTAGCACTTTACAAGCTCTGCTTCAAAGCGTTATACAGACATGAATTGTCACAAAGCCCCAGTGAGACAGGAAGGCATTATCTTCATGTAGAAGATTTTTTAAAAAATAACCCAAACCCAGAGAGCTTTAGTGACACCTCACGATGGACAGAAACTCTGGGTTGGAGCTGGAATTAGATCGCGGAGGTTCTTTGCTGCCAGTTTAATCCCTAAATATAATTTTATCCCATCTACCTCCTTTGGATATTAACTATTCATAGAAGTATTGCCTCCTCCTCTCTCTACTCAGATTCTTCATTTTCAATGTTACTAGCACAATAATTACACAAAATTGAACTATTAGCACCAATTTCTATACAAATCTATAAACTGTGAAGCATAGCCTCAGTGTCACATTGTCTAGAAGAGACAAAGGGCATGATTTAATTGAATATGACTTTTCTTCTTTATCTAACTCATTTCATAACAACCTTGTGCCACTGGTAATATTTCTTCTCTTTAACGGGTGGATGAAGTGCCGGCTCCTCTGATCCCATCCCCGTTGTGCTCTCCTCTTGCAGCAGTAACCTCGTGTGTGATTGAGATCATCCAACCAAACCACAACGGCAGTCCCCGGGGACCGGCAGCACAACGGAGGAGCTCCAGGCGCTCGCTCCCACAGCCGGCCCCGTTGGCAGCGCCTTGCATCTGGTGCCCTGCCTTGGCCACCAAATTTATTGGCAGTAGGGAAGAGAGCAAGAGGATGATACAATTCCCCAGCCATCTGGCTACGGTGCTGGTTTTCTTAACCTTGTATATGCTAAATAGTATAATAAATTTTGAAATAAAGCTTTGAGATGGCTCAAGGGATCCTTTATGATGACAGGAGGAGTCTGTTATGAACAAACACTATCTGCTGTATCTCACATATCTCCGAGCGTACCTGCACCCTGCTATTTTAGCTGTAGGTTTCCTAGGTAAGTATCTCTTTTTGTAAACTTTTTTTTTTTGTTCTGTAACCCTGCTCTGCGCACTCAGAGCGATGGCTGTAAAATAAATACATCGGTTTGGGAGCTGTAACCACGTCATAGACAGAGAGCAGCCTTCTTAGGGAGTCAGGAAACTTGGAAGTAATTTCTGCTTTCGCCACTGATCTGACCCTATTACTTGAGGAGATGAGAAAGCAAGCAAAATGCATTCCCCTGCACGGTGAGACTCTTGTTTCAGGCCAAGGTAAGCGAGGAGGCTGTGCTGTGAATTCCTCCGATTCATCAGTGCCGGAGCCTGCTCAGCACGGGCTCGGCAGCATCCCCGGAGTGGTGACAGCGACGCCGTGCTCTTGGCTGTGAGTTTTCACGTCACCAGGATGTCTGGGTTAGAAACTACCTCCTAACATTCGTCCACATTGGTTGGAGCTTCTTGGTGCTACCTTAATGCTAATAAACAACAGTCTTTTCAGAGTATTGGACTGGACAAAGAAAGAGAAGATGGAAGAAGTGATCCCAGTCCCTCCCAGTGACTCCCAGTCTTGTTTGTCTACTCCACGACACACACCCTTCTTAGGAACCACCCAAACCAGCCAGCTCATTTTCCAAGAAGATTCTTCTTCTAGAGCAACTGAAAGAAAAAAAAAAAAAAAAAAAGAATACCAT
>WHYT01017505.1:575656-652852 GCA_009806455.1 Tetrax tetrax
CTATTTTAATCTAAATAGAAATGACCCAAAATCAGGGGACAAACTCATTTAAAGGTTTTTTTTTTTTTTTTGGTGAAGTGCATGGGTACAGTCTTGCCCACAGAGTCCTTTACAGAATTGCCAGTCCCAACTTTCTAATGAAAACATTTTGTTCTTTCCACCATGCCGCACACCCCCTAAATTAATTCTCCGCTGTAATTATATTTGTAAATTGTCTGAGTTAAGTTTGCAAACAGAATCTACCGAGAGAGGAGGAAAAAAACACATCTGCAAGCTAAGGATTGTTCCATATGGGTTTTTCCTTCTTTCTTTTTTTTTATTCTTTGGTTTTCATTATCAAATTCAAAACTACTTTTCATTGCTACAGTACTTCACAATTAATTGCAATTAATTAACCTTTGAGAAAACCTGTAAGTTGCTGTTATAAGCTTCTTTTTTTCCTGGTCTGTTTTTCTCATAAGACTGTTTTGGGGAGACGTTAGCTAAGGAAGGATTAAAAAATCCCTGATACCAAGACTGAATACTAATTCATTTGAGGTTTCATCTGAATTTCCCAGCTTAAGCTGCTGTCCCTCCTCTTTCTGAAAGCATCTTACCTCCAGAAAGCAAAATCATGAAGAAAAATAAAGGAAATAATTTATTATTGTTCCTTTACTGTATCTTTCCATATACGTTATGGGTTTGCAGTATTTCCATAACTGCTCTTTTCTAGAGAAAGAGCCTAACCAACAAATACAGAATTGATAGAAACCTGTCTGGAAGCAGAGATTTGAGGGGATTAGTCCCATCTAACCACCATAGAGTCCACAGGGAGAAATTCTGCTCAATGCAGAGCCCAACAAGAGCCCGTTTGAAAGTGGGACACGACGACCTTTCATCACATCCGTTCTGCAGTGCACTGGGCTGGTCTGCAGCAGCATTGCCTGTAGATCCTCCAAACCCACACCCTTCTAAACATCGGCTATTTTGCCCGTAGGAGGCCTGATGAGCTCCTGATGAGCTCCCCCAGAGCTAAGCTGTGTGCACAGCCCAGTGCGGTGCTTCCACCCTGGGCACACGAGTGAAAACACATCAGGTTTAAGGCAAGCAGAGCCCTTCACAGCACAGAGGAGAAGCGTGATTAATCCTGTAACGGGTGTTCTTCTACAAACCCTAATGACGACTGGCATTAGCTGGCATCATTACTTAGTTCTGCTGCCTGTGACACTCCTCTGGGGAAAAAACGCTCCCGTTCTTTTCTCTAAGGGCTCAAACCTGTGCATGTGTGGTCCCCACCAGTGACCACACATGTCAAAAGGTGCATGGGATTTTCTGCACTGTTGGGGCGATGTACATAGCATATCTGGACGCCAGTATTCCCAAGCATCCTCTGCAATGGTCTGTCAACAGACTAAGCTTAGGAAAACCATTTAATCAGAATGGGAGACACAGGAAAATGCTCTGTTTTCTACACTAAGATGGCAAGTGAGCACACTTCTCGTTTGTCTTTCTGAAAGAGATCCTGGCTTGCTGCAGAGCAATGAGAGCTTAAGGGCTCCCAGACATGTTTTTATGTAAATCAGACCTCATGCATTATTTGAAGATACATTTTGGAATGTAATTAATCAGTGGGACATTTTTTTTTAAAGTTGAAAGTCTATTTCATGGAAGACTGGCTTTGGTCAAAGCCTTTCTATGTATCTCAGATTCTACTACTCCTTTAACCCCTCTAATATGAACAGAAGGAGATGAAGGCTCATTAACAAGCATAAAGAAATTACATGAGACAAGGCTATCAGTTTTAAATTCACCAGCCATTTCACCTAACCTTCTAAATTATGGTAGCCTGCAAAGCATGCTTCAAAACACAGGGGAAAACAGTTGCTAGGCATTCACAGATGCGCAAAGGGAAAGGATTCCTTTACCCATGTGTTCTGGTTTTGTTTAGTGAGGGGGGGCCTAAGGTGGCAGCTTCTGTAGAAAACTGCTGGAAGTTTTTTCCCCTTTGTTCAGTGGACTCGGACGGGCCTAGGGTGGACCCACTGCTGGCCAAGGCCGAGCCAACTGGTAGCAGAATGTCCCGTGATAACGCCTCTGCGATAACGTATTTAAGAGGGGAAAACAGGAAAAAATAAAAAGGGAAGAAGATGTGAAGCAGCTGAGTGGGGGCATAGAAAGGGAGGTGCGAGCCTTGGGGCCTTGCAGGCCTCACCCTCTGGCCTCCCGCCAGGCAGCCGACTGGGCGCAACTCGGCCCAGCTGCAAAAAGTGGAGAGGAGATGAGAAGTGAATAAGATGTAAAAAGGATCCTGAGAGGCGTCTGCCAGCCTGTGAGGAACGGCTGCAGATGCCAAGGTCAGTGAAGAAGGAGGGGGAGCAGTAATGTGGCTCCTGGCCAAGATTCCCCTGCAGCCTGTGGTGACGACCATGGTGGAGCAGGTTGTCCCCCTGCAGCCCATGGAGGCCCATGGAGGGGCAGAGATTCACCTGCAGCCCGTGGAGGTCCACGGAGGAGCAGAGATCCACCTGCAGCCCATGGATGACCCCACATCAGGGCATGTGGAGGCCTGAATGCGGCTGTGGCCTGTGGAGGGCCCGCTGGGGCAGCTGTTCTGGAAGGGCTGCACCCCGTGGAAGAGATGACCCACGGCAGAGCAGTTTCACAAAGGACTGTGGCCCGTGGGAGGGACCCCACGAAGGGGCAGGGGAGGAATGCGAGGAGTTCTTCCCTCGATGACGAAGTAGTGGCGTGAAACAACGCGTGATGAACTGACTGTGACCCCTATTCCCTTTTCCCCCCTGTGCTGCTTGTGAGGGGGAGGTGGTAGAGATAATGTTAAGCCCGGGAAGAGGGAGGGGTGGGGGGAGGTTATCTTGTTCCCTGTGTCATTCTCCTGCTAGTTTTAGAAATAAATGAATAGTTTTTCCCCTGTCGAGCCTGTTTTGCCCGTGACGGTAACTTTAAGGATTTCTCCCTGTCCTTATCTCAAACCTTGAGCTGTTTTTTTCCTTAGACCATCTCCACCTATTCTCTCGGAGAATGGGGGAGCGAGAGAGAGACTGCGTAGTCTGGTCCCGATCGGGGCTGAACTATGACACCATGACGGCTGGCATGAGAACTATCCATCATCACAGCTGTTCGTGACACCTCCACGGGGCTTCCCAAGGGTGTGGAAGACATAGGACACAGACCCCCAGAGCAGTCTCCAAGGAGTCTGTCTGGGAACCACCTCACATCTCAGCCACGCTCCCTGGCTTGGAAACACCATTGCACAACATAAGGTACCAGTAACAAACTCCAGGAATAATCTAAATGGCAGAGAGAAGCAGGTAAAAGCCCATGGAGCTGAAGCACCAGAGATACATGGAGGGCAACTGAGGGCGTAGAAATAGTGCTTCTGTATACACTGGCATAGAGGAAGACAGTAAAAAAGTAGCTTTAATTTTTCTAACAGCTGGTCTGACCTTGTCAATGTATTTGTATTGCAGCAACAATTAAAAGCTCTGGTTTGGGATTAGGACGGGAGTACGCTAAGTGCTGTACAAACAGCGATCCCAGACAAACAATCCCCACAACAACGATTTCATAACCAAAGCATAAGGTGAGGCAGAGACAACAGATGGGTACAACAAAAGGTAAAAGGCGCACACCACGACAGCGAAATTATGATGATCAGCGCCACAGTCAGCATCTCCAGCCCGCAAATGCACGGCTGTTATTCGAGATGCTGTAAACACCACACCAGAGGAAAGCGCGAGGAAAGGACCTGAGTGTGAACATCTAATTGTGGCAGGACCTCTCCAGAGCAGCCAGGAAAAAAAGTGGAGAATTGCTTTAAGGAAAACTACATGAGCATTGTGGGGAATGATACATAACTAAAGACAGAGGTGGTGGCAAAAGAGATAATGACAGCACATGGGCAGCAGGAGAACCCCTTAAGATGAAGAGTTGGTATCTGGTGACCCCATTTTCCTCCACTGACAGGAGGTCTTCTTCCAGACACACCAGTCCCTGCTATTTGATGTCTTTTATCCATGAGGTTTTCAGCAGAAAATGCACACTGCTTTCAGGAGAAAGTTGCCACTAATGATAGAAAAGAGAACCTAACTGCTCTGGTATATTGGTTGTCGTTCTTTGAGACTCACGTAACACCTGACTAAAAATCCATCTAATAGCGATGCATTTTCGTCCAAAGGAGATTATACTTCCGTATAATGAGTGCAACTGTGGTTAGACCTCAGCCTGTCAATATGGTCTTTCAAAAAGGTATTTCCAAAGGCTGTTTTCAGACTGAAGCCTTTGGCACTTAACACATATATGCCTTTCTGTAGATTTTTTTTTTCCAATTGTAGTTCCACAATGCAGCCTTCAGATGTATAAATCATGCGATCATCTGTACGCATCAGGGGGGAGTTGATTCCAGCTTCCCTTTTGCAAGATACTGCAATTATGATCTTGGGGGGAGAATCTACATTTTACCGTTTTTAAGTAAATGACATAATCTTTACCAATAATAGCCATTCTGTTATCCTGCACACATAAAAATATCACATGTACTACAAAAATAGAAACACCCATCCAGTGACTTAAGTTGGGTAGCCTCTAGGGCTAGTCTGGAAGAAGGTGATGTCCATCTCTTACATATCTCACCATCATACACATCATATATGTGTTCTTATAGGGACCTTTCTAACTGCCTTTGCTCAACCAGCACCTAATCTCCTGCGTGTTTCTCTAACACCCTTCTAATCTGCATTTATAGCCAACGGGATGACACCTAATGTCTTCACATGTCAAGTTTTCTGCATATTATGGAAAAACAGGTACCTCTGCACAGGTAACTTCTCACAAACCCTGGGGAAAAAGTCCAACATGCAGTTTGATGAGAGGTGGGAAAACCACACTGACATCCACGGACATCGGCAGCCTCTCTGGCAGCACATCCTTAAGAGCACATCCCAAGAGCAGAACTGCTCTGTCAACACCTGGGCGATGGCAGAGGAAGGACTACTTCCAATCTTAAAAATCACTGTAATGGTGGTGTCAAAACCAGGCAGAGAACCTTGGTTTGAGGTTTGAGGTTGAAAGTGTCTCTGCTCCCAACAGCAGGCAGTTTGGGAGCATGATCTTCCGTGACCTCTCGCTGCTACAATACTGTATTGACATCAGCTGAGCTGTTTGGTCCAATATGAAATGCTAAGGGTTTAGATTTTACTTCTGACAAAGCAGCATTTAGCTTTTGATAACACAGATGTAATTTCACAAGTCTTTTCTATTTGTAAGAGTGTGAATACAAAGCAGTACTTCACGTAGTGCTCATCTCTAAAAGAGAAAAAGAAGAAAATAATCCAGCAGGATAATGCCCGGTTTCTGTCCCACCTCTTTACTCAGCCACCTACTATCACCAGCCCATGGGTGATCTTGTGGCTGTCCACAGCCAGGTTCCCTGCCCACCCCGTGCTCCGACGTGCCCCCCAGCCCAGCGCACGGGGCAGGCAGTCAATCACGCCTCCCCACTGCCGTGCCCAACCTGCCACAGAGGAGGAACCGACTGACTCTTCATCCCAGAGGTCACACGTCCAAACCCTCGTCTTAGCCAAAACGGAGCCCCGAGAAGATGCGTGGCCAGAGGTCAAAGCACAGGGCTGGAAGCCCGAAGGCTCTTATCTATGGATCTGCCACGTATCTTGGGGGACTGTCGTGAATTTTGTAGCTCTGCAGCGTGGTTCTGCAGAAACTGAGAAAAAAACACGCGGTTGCTCCGAGAGCCACTCACCACAACACCCTCAGCTTCAGCACAAAGAGCACCGAGGTCCAGGTGAAGAGACCATCAGTTATCATCTCAGCTCTCCTACTGACTGCCTGTAATATTTCTCTGCTCTCTGTAATTCTTAATGACCAAGGTCCCTAATCCCTGCCAGGGGACAGATAACTGTAATTTACCAAATGTGCGGCTACGGTGACAGAGGTTGGGCAGGTCGTGGCAGGCAGACCTGGGAACGGAGTCCACAGTTTTCCTAGACACACTTGCCTCTTACCCGTTTGGTCTTTCCAGAGCAGACAGAAAATTAAAAGATCACTGAATGGCCACCTAACTGGCTGGCAGGTCACCTAACGATCACAAAATGAGATCACAGAAGGAGATTTATGAGTTTTTTTGCATTTCTGATATTAGGCACTGTAATTAACATCCAAGATTTTAATACTCATTCACAACTATTTATACAATCTGGAACAACATAAACTATGAGTTTTCTTGCACTGAAAATCCCAGAGGACAAAAGAAGGACAAATTAGCAAATGTTGGCTAATCACCTAATTAGCGAAAAATTGCATTTGAATTAATTTGATGAACCAGGAGAGGTGTCAAAAGGAGACAAAACTGCAAAATGAGCAACACGCAGGTGAAACTGGAAGTTTACGGATCTTAGCACACGCTGAAGAACTTGTCCTATGCCACGGTTGATGAAATTGGGGAGGACAGCACCTAAGTTTTTGTTCTGTTTATAGCAAGTAGAAGCCTACATAGGAGGGCTTTAGAGCAGTTACGATTCAACCTAAAAACTGCATCTCTACAGTGAAGATGTCTCTTTCTTGAACAGAAAACTTTGGAGAAATCAGGGTTCTCAGAAGCTTTGCATGTTTGAACGCAAAGGCTTCAGTCCAAGCAATCAGGCTGTAACAGGCATTGCTATCAAACAGATAATTCCCGAGTTCGATAAGAAATATTATTTTTTTTAATTAACTTGTGAGTACTTCTCTTATTTGCAGAATTTTGTAATAGAGAACTCATGAAGTTTTAAGCAGAAACAAGGGCGTCACACGAAGCATTAGCAGGATGCAATGCGGAATGCTGTGACCCATTCTGTGCATGTTGGTTTGAAAATGTACAGCGAAGTTCTGGTAAAATGATTAAGAAGGAGGAAATTAAAATGAGCTTGGTCTGTTTAGCCTAGCAAAATGAAGTCTGAGAGGGGATACAATTATTCTTTATAGGTACATTTGGAAGCAAACAGCAGGGAGGGAGAAGAATTATTTAACTTTAAAGGCGGATGCTCATACAAGATCAAGCAGCTATAAATTGTTCATGAATAAATTTAGACTGGAATTTAGAAGATTTCTCACAATTTGCAGACCTCCTAAAGAAGCCAGGATAGGCAAACTGATTTGAAAGGAAGTTTGATATGTTGCTGGAAAAAATAAGAAAGAGCAGATATGATTTGGATGTAGAAATTAAAGTTCTCAATACAGGATTCAGGAGTTTGATTTGCTGTGATTGTTCAGTATTTGGCTAAAGCAGACTTGACAGCCTTGAGTTACCTTTGACCTGCAAGTCCCTGACAGTTTGATCTTGTCCACCATAGAATACAGCTGGACTGAGTGTCAAAAGTGAGGATGAAGAAAGTTTTTAAGGTGAAAAGCTGCTTCTCAGAGCAAAGCGGCAGGTTAGTTCGGGGAGTGGTGCGTGCTGGGATTTGGTATCTGTGCCTTCTGTCTCTGTAAATACATGGTTTTCTCTACCGTGTAAGAAATTCTCCTGCTTTTAGTGATAAACAAAGGCGAAGTGAACAGTTGGGTAGTGGTCATTTGTGGATCAAATGTAGAGAGGTTTTTTCTGGTTACATGCACATTTTTGACAAACATGTTAATTAAAATATGGAGTTGAATAGTATTGGTGAATGTTACATTTGCCACCAACACACTGCATGATCTAAAAGCTCATTTACTTTGACCCTGTGCTTTGTTCTTTCCTCATTTTTAGATACAAATTATATATGAAAAATAATTTCCCTTCTACAAAAACATCTGCATGTATGATGTTCACCAAAAGTACTTCTAAGCAACCCCATTTTTCAAATGTGCTGACAAGCCCTTTAAATACCTCCTGCAAAGGCTTTTGTGCGTTACAGAACCACTAAGGTTTTCCCTAAGACCGTCCACAACGCTACATTTTTATTACAAATTAAAAAATTAAAATAAAAGCAATACCTTTGTAAAAACGTAAATTTTCAAAAGATCAGTAATAAGTTTTGATCTCACGATTTACACATTTGTTTAAACTTACGCTTCTTCCTAATATTCCCATATCTCTTTTAAGTCCAGCACAGTTCACCAAAACCCCTTTGAATATTCTTGCATACCTCTGCACTAAAGCAGTTTTCTTTTCCAACGCATTTCAAAATGGGCCATTGCCACAGCGAGGATTTTGGTGCAATCCATCAATCTCACCACATTATGAACATCAGTAATGACAGAAAAACCTTCCTGGAATTTTTCTTGCTTATTTGGAGAGCGGAACTGATGAATATTATGATCTGTTTGAGCACAGCGTTCAGGAATTGATTAAGGCAAGGAGACAGAGCAGGCTGACTCAGGTACGCGATACCCCCTGCTAACCTCTGGAGAGGCTCAAGGACTGATCCTCAGCCGGTGGAAATCCTGGTAGCACGACGGAAGTTGATGGATTATTCTAATATATGTGACATGAGATCCCTCCGTGATTAATCCTGAATGGAGGACAAAAAAACTTAGGAAGAGGGAAAGTGACATTGACTTTGTGCCGTCCTCCTCTCCTCCAGCAAGAATGTGGGTCGCACTGGTCTGAAGGAGCCTCCTACACAAGCATGTGTGCGGGATGTAACGCCCATCCATCTTCCCAGGTTTACACAGTCATCCTCTGGAAATCTTGTTCTTGCATTTCTTCACTCTTTTATTCCTTCAGCTTATTTAAAAAATGCGGAGGCACCTAACGACAGAGATAACTCTCCTGTAATCTCCGCAGCACGTTTGGTAGCTATCGATGTCAGTCTGTGGGTGTCCAAGGTCTGCAGTGCAGTGATTGAATAATATGTCTGGTAACATGATCTAAATATGAAATTATCTATCTACTTAAAAAGTTAAGTATTAAATGTTGATAGCAGAATCTGACTTTTGCACCTATTAATATATGATAACATTATATGCTGTGACTTAAAAATGTAGGCATGCCTGCATGTTTTATTTACAGAGGTCTGGAAAATGCAGAGATTTCTACTATTTTTAGTACTGTAAAGCAGATAGTGTAGTCTATTAATTTAGAACAGAGTAAAACAAAAGGGGAAAAAAAAGTTACGGTTCTAACTTTCACTTCAAATGAGGTACAGACAGATGTCAGTCTCTCATCTGGGATACAGAAGAAAATATACTCAACATCATTTACTACTGACTGCAGAAGGAGAAGCAAATTAACTGCAGCAGTAACAACATTAAAACTGCAACAGTTTCCAAGGACTTATCATTACAGAAAGTGCATCCCTTTCAAGTGTCAGCCCTCCAGCACTCCAGGTCCTCCTATCAATTGTTATCACTAACCTCCGATCCTCCTGGATTCAACAGCACACTGCAGAAAGCCAATTAAGTAACAACAGATCTATAGATTATCTTTTTCCTGCCATGGTGTTGAAGATGTGACATCATATCATCATTATATAAATACATAAGATGAGGAGCCTCATCTCCTCGGCTCTGTACATTTAATGGAGAGTAGAGAGGTTCCTCCAAAAGCCAGTGGCCTCAACTTCTCTAGGGAGGGTGACGACAAGGTAGAAAATACAAGTGGTGTTGTGCCTGCGTGAGGAGGAGCAGATACACCGGGTTTTATTTTTCTACCCAATTCTATTTCACCTTTTCAGTATCATTAATATTAAGTACCTACTAAACCAACAGGTAGGAGTTGAGACTTACTTACTTTAAAATAACAACTTAAATAGTTTTGCTTATTCTATGTAATTATTAATTACTCTTAAAGAGTTGTATTTGAAATTGTGATTATCAAGCTTACACGAAGCCCTAGGCACGCAGCAGGATGCACGGCCTTTCACCAGCCCATAAGCCACCAGCCCTGTGGTCGCTGTCCCTGATAACGGGAGGCAGATGAACCCGTACAGCTCTGGCCAGGACAGTCATCGCCGGGACACAGCCGCTCATCGAGGAACAGACATCCTGCATCCAAACGCAAAGCCCACCTTGTGCTGAGCTTAATCTTACAGTACGTCCCTACGCATCACGTAGGGATCATGTCTGTGCCATCAGTAGTAAACATGAGTTGTGAAAAAAAAACGCTCAGAATAAGCACAATTCACTATATTTTGAGAGACGAATAGGTAGAAAATAGCAGCTAAATACTTAAAGCAGGATCAGGGTTCATCAAGACAGCGAGAGCTACACAGCTAACCGCTGCAAACTGCTGATGACATTTACCACATGGTGTTTAGAGAAATACTGGGAAAAAAACTAATTGAACTGAACAAGAAAATGACTGGTTAAATGCATAGTTACTGTACAGAAAAAATATCCACCTTCCTATAATGGAATCTTTTTTGCAGACTTAAGCGTCTCTGCCTGAGATGATGCTTCTTCCACAAAGAGAATTCATGGTCTTATTTACTCACTGAAGAAGAAAACATCTCTCAGCACTTCTTTGTTATGGCATGTATAGAACGTCCTCAATGTGCTCAGAAAGAGAAAAGCTCCATTTTGGAGAGGGCCCAGGAGCAAAACATGGGGACCTGCTGCAGCCACAGCCGCTCCTGTGTCCCATCCCTCCCTGGCTCCCACTCATCAGCTGCAGGTAAAATCCAGTTCTGCCGGCGCCGTGTTTGCCCTAAGCTGTCCCTGCTGCCTTGAAGTTGGGGAGGAAGAGGACCAACAACAGGCTGTGCAAAAAGTGATGCTCAACCATGCTCGCTGCTCTGCTGACGTAACCCGGAGCAAAATCAGGGGAACCCTAAATCGCCGTTTGCTGGTTCCAGCTGGATTGCTATTTAAGTGAGCACTTGTGAGGTATCAGATCTGAGGGGGTTTTGTCCCACGTTATCATCCAAGCATAACTACTCAGTAGCACATAACCTTGCTCAGAAGTTGGATCTGTTCGCAGGATACCAGCTCTCGGGAGACGGTCTCTTGAAAAAGCAGCGGCTGCCCGACTCTGAGCAATTCATCAGTTATTGCAATGCCACAAACTCCCTTCCATCACTAAAACGCTGCCGTGACACACCGCTAGAAACTGCGTGCTTTTCAGCAGACTATTAATATTGTATCACAGACAAAAAAGCATTAATCTAGAAATGGTTTAAAATGGGTAGGACTATAGGATCTGAACTAATGATTCATAAAATCATTTGCAGCTATTAGTCTACAAGGATAAGTGCTGCTAGTGCTTTTATATCAGCGCTTGGTGTGGCACCATCCATTTCAAATCAATCTCCTACGCTGTGATGGATTTATGTATGCTGCGGAACCCACAGCAGCCTTGTCAGGATTTTAAACTCTAGATTGCTATATACAATTACAGGTGTCACAATACGAAATAACAATCAAAGTCACTTAAAGGAAAACTCTGAAAATTCCCATGCGGGAAGGCAGTTGTTTAATATTCCTGTATCATACGGTGATTATTTCACTTGATGGAAGTGATATATTTTTACATAACTTGATCTAAGGTTATAACTCTCGTGAAGATGACTTGCAATCCCTGAGGACAAGGAAAAGTAAGAAGGATATTTTTAATGGGCAGATGTCATTTCTATGAAGACTTCACCAGCTGTTAATACAAAATCTTTCAGTTGGACTCTATCTTGAAAAATCATTTGAAAATACCTTAGTTGGCATATATTGTCATTCTTAACCTTTTTCTTGAGAAGCAAAAAGGCAAAAATATGCAGTGCTAGGCATATCTGGAAGAGTTCCTATTATGTAGGTGAAAACAGTCACCGAGCTGAAGGGAGCGAGTTGGTTTAAGGACGAGCCTCTTGGCAGATGCGCCGAGGTCCCTCTGGGTGGAGGTTGGGTCTCCAAGACCTCAGAGCATACAGGAGCTCATTTGCTCCCTCTCCCCAGTGCAACCTGAGAGCAGTAGTTCATTTCTATCTGTATAATGAATTAGATAAAATGGTTGAGGTGTTGGGAGACTTGGGAGCCCAAGGGATTGCTAACTTGATGAAGACTTTATTTTTAAGTCGCTAATTGACATCCAATCATGGGAAGAGTAATGAAGAAATCATAGTTGTCTGGAGACCGCACGGGGCTGACAGACACGTTCACTCAATTTTCTGTAGGATAGACGTGCAAGACCCAACGCAGGAGTACAATAGGCATTGTTACAGGGGACAAGGGCAACCTTTCCAGGAGAGGAATTGAAGGGGCAGAGAGATATGAATCATTTCAGGCTTTTCAATGTGATGGCCAACCAACAGCCAAGGGGAACCACTCGTCTTACAGTGAGAGCACTCAACTCCCTTCTTAGAAGGGCCAGGGCCCTCACAGGGGTTTGGGTTTTTTGGACTGCTCCTATGCCCTAGCACTTCCTTCTGATGAGTACACTGGAAAAAATAATCTCCAGTGAAGACAGGGAGTGTATGTCTGGCAGTATAAAAACAGTAAATGTGGTTTCTGAGAACTTTAATTTAGCAACGTTTAAACTTAATTGAATTATTTGTATTGTACAATTAATTATGCTAAACTGCTTAAGCCTTGAATGAATGTACTTTGCCTTTTAATCTAAACAAAACATATGCATAGCAAACCAGCAACAATGGAGAAGTCCATAGCTGATGCCAAGACAAGCAGAATTTGAGTCACATGACTTTTCAGGAGCAACACCGAAAAAAAAAACAAACCAGAAAAAAGAAAAAACTCCAAAGTGCTAAGAAACGAGAAAGTATGTAAGACATTTTTATTAATATAGAGCACGTTGTTATTCAGTCACCAGGAGAAATAAGTGGACTCTACCAGATGCTTCGAGCTGCCTGGAAAGTTCTTTCCACCATCAGTTAAAGAAGAAGTAAGGAAACCAAAGATTCTTTTGAGGTTCATTATCTTTGTCCCTTACAACGTTGCCCAGTGAAGGAAGCCCAAGAGGACAGAGCTATCGAGCTGCGTGTTTTAACCAGCTGGTTTGCCGGGAATGAGCCACCAGTAACTCAGAGCTTGGCTGGATGATACAAAGGACTCAATGTTTACCTTGGGGCATATGAAAGATTTGGGAAGTCTCAGCTTTTTTTTTTTTTTTTTTTTTTTTTGCGTGGGCGGAATGAATCAGTATGTGCAGGTCTGTATCCAATTTTAAATTACAGAAGAGCTATATACACATACAACCTCATTAGCCTTTTACAAGAGTAACTGTCATTTTTATTTTAATATTATGACTGTAATGCTGTGGCTGGTTAATGCGTCTGATATTTAATCACAGAGTACAAACCATAATTGTTCTCCTTCTCATACACCTCTGACCTCTATCCTCCAGATGATAAACTATGTAACTGGCTTTCAAAATATAAACTGTCTGCAGATTTTCACATACATTTACTTACAACAAATATTTGAAAATATTGAAAGAACTTGCATTAAACACTTCTATTAAGACAAAAAAAAACTTGTAAGATTTTGAGCAATACATGAAGACATGACTTCAAAAATTTTAAGACTGTTGGTAAAGACGGAAATGTCATTTGCATATTGAATTGTCCATTTTTGTACAGGCACTTAGGAGATGACATTAAAATGCCCTCTAGTTGCTCTAAACCAGGTTCTCAATAGGTTTAATCTGAAATGTTAAAATGAAGTAAAGTTCATTTTCTTGGATCTTGGATCTTACAAACAGTATTGATTCAGTTTTTGTGTAAAAAACTTCTCCAACATCTCATTCACTTGATAGGTCCTTGGAGGCATAATATTGTTCCTTCTGCTATCATGGACCATTGCCTTCAAATGCTGTAACATCTGTGGTCCATGATTACCAGCTTCTCGGGCCAAATTAATCCCTGGTGTAACTTCACCAAAACTGATCATATTGTGCCAGGATGAGCCTGACTCTTTGCCTTGCCACATTTCTACACAGAAGTTATCATGAGAACGGTGCAATCCTTCACCTAACTTTTTTTCCTAAATAAATAACCCTAGAAAATCGAAATGACCTGGAGAGAATCATTTAAGTAAAATGCAAGATTATTATTATTATTATTATTATTATCATTATCATTATTATCCTTTTGTATATAACTCCCAGTATTCTGTACGGGAACAGTCAGTATTCATTTTCCCCATCTCGGAAGGTAAAGCAGAAAGAAATTTAAGACTAATTGGAACTTGATATTTCTTTAATTCTTTTGGAAAGAAGCCTAATACTCCAGCTGTGCTTTCAAGTGTGGGTTCTTTGGGAGACAAAATGAAGCTCAGAAATCCAGATGGGGAAGGAGAAGAGATGCTTCGCACATCCTTGGGGAGTCTTACACGTCTCTTCAAAGAATTCTTTGGAAAAAAAAGGCTATATTTGGAACCATAGAATAATTTAGGTTGTAAGGACCTCAGGAGGTCCAACCCCCTACCCATACGACGGCTGACTTCAACAGCAGATCAGGTTGGGGATCTTTGTCCCCGCCATTCAATCCCATCCTAAGGTTAGCACTATAAATAGCCAACGTATAGGAGGAAACCGTAATGGGCTTGTAATTGTCATTACGTGCTTTATAGCAATGGCTGGCTCATCAAGAGGGATATTTTCCACAGCTGGAAAAGTGGTAGAAAATGTGAGTTACCACAAAGCTGAAATGCAAAATCTGTGCCACGGCTGCAACGAGAACGGCCCGTGGTGGAGAGCAGGTCAGAAGAAACACTGCCCAGGGCCGAGCACAGCCTTGAGTGGTATGCAACAGGAGAAAACATGAGAGGCTGAAGAAGGCAGCATTTATCCCAAGGATGAAGAAAAAAAATGAGATAAATATAACATGGCAGAGTGGAGAAATTTGTCAGAAATGGCAAAGAAGGATCACAGAGGAAGAAGAAAAATCTGAGTGAAATCATGAGAAACAGATTCTCTGCCACACAAGCTGCACTGACTGCAAGTTTCTCATCAGTCCTGTTTCCTACAGATTTACAGTATCAAAGAAGAAAAGCGAAAGAGGGAAACCCAAGACGTAATTAATATGATTAACCTAAATATAACTATGTATATTGCAAAATATGCCAGACTAAAGTGCCATCACAGGCAATCCTAAATCTACCCAACACAGAGACCCAACTCGATCTCTTAAAGTAGTAATTTGTGTAGACATGCCCAACCGAACAGATATCAAAAGAAAGATAAAAACCTTTGCACAGGAAGAATATGAAGGTGAGTAAACAGCAAGGAAGGAACCAGACTCAGATCGGCCAGGACTTTGCAGAGAAGCTACGAGCTGCCACTGGCGCACTGCGACTCAGAGAGGAGATTTCTGGCTGCAGATAAATTGTCTCCGTTGCCATAGGCATTGAGAAAATGTCCCTTCTCCTTCTACCAAATGATTTTGAATGGAGTTACAAACGAGCCGCAGTGATGAAAAAAATCAGACTGATAATCAATAAGGCTCTTCCTTAGCAGGCACACAGGAAAGGCTTATAAAATTCACTCATACTGCAGTTTATTGTACCATAAATTATCATAATGATATTTGTTTCAAACAAATACGTACTAAACGTTGCAAACCATGCAGTATTTGAGAAATAAATCCTGCCAGTAAATATTCCCCACCTTATATCCAGTAGATGCAATTTGTAATCACTATTACTGCTATAAGATTCAGGGGTGTCTCTCCCAGCTACTCTGAAATTTTAATTGTTATTAACAGAAATGATCCCTGCTCACAATCACTGACAAGACACCAGTGCTCTTAAAAGTGCTCCTGTTCTGTGTACATTATTTAATGCTGACAGATACTTTCATAGAGGATTGATAATTATTGCACCTTTGTAATGATGGATAAAAGTAAGCTATGATTGACTAGGAATTAGAGATTTATTGATTAAATCAGGCTACTGAAATTCCATGATTCATTTTTTTCACGGTATGCAGAAAATAATTTATCAGTCACACAATCTTGTCTTTTTAATCTGTAGTGTAACTTAACTGTCATTGTTAGCAGGAATCTTCAAGAGCAGTTTATGACGTTGGCTAGCTACAGCTAGAAATAAAACCACGTAATAAATTGCTAGAATTTACATATTTTTTTTCTAAAAATAGAATATATGCTATATAATATATAGATAATACATCCTGGAAAAGATTCGGTAACTTAGGGAAAAGAAAGGGGAATAAAAGAGAAGAGACTTTCATTTAAAAGGAAAAAAAAAAATGGAAAAAGTCAGCTTCTTAAAGATATGGGATGTAGAACAGAGATTCACAACTTCCACAAGACTTTTTTTAACTGATGCTTCCATGACTAAGGCATAAGAAAAGGGGGCATAGAAGAAATGAGACAGATGTTGGAAATTCAAAAGACTTCCAAACAGCAACAGCTCTGCCACTTGCTTTAGTAGATGCTCTTGATTATTTTTGAGTACTCTGAAATAATTGCACCTTTTAATATTGTTTTTTAAACCTAATTTCTTTGGCAGCAAGTAAGAGTTAATAGAACAATTCTTACAAAAACATTATGCATTTGCTTAAAATACTGAACTTTTTCATGACAAGCAGTTTGTCATACTTTTGGCAAGGTTATACATGATTGCCTTTTTATTTTTGGCTGTTACAGAGGCTAATAGCATACTAAAAATCTTCTTTCATGTACAAATTAATTGTGTCCTTTTGCAATTCATATTAGCCTGCCTTACTTTCCATTTCGAGGCTTTTAAAAGGGTTATATGGAACCAATGGATGTTCTCATTTATTGCGCACACCACTTCAATTACCCACTTTCCACAAGTTGAAAGCAGAAAGACTATAAATGCTGGACACAGCCCATTGTCAACATGCTGTAATTTGGCAGAAAAAAAATAAAAATAAAGTTCTCTTCAAAAAAAAAAATATATTTAAACTCTCAAAATGCTTTGCAGATTGTTGGCAAATTATTTTTATATTTAGCGACTACAAAGAGGCATGTGCTGCTTACTGAGAGAACTGTGTGTTAGTGGTTTGCAAAGCTCTGGGTTTCACTCTTGTTTCTGAGAAAAATATATTATCCGCTCTTCCCTCACCTTTACCTGGAGTTCAGCATTATCCTTTCTGCACATCATTCTTTGCAAAGGGGAAAAGATTTTTCATTTGCACGTTCAAAAGCCTATGTCAAGCTGGAGCCTTGTTAAGCCCGGCTGAACAGCGCTTGTTGACCATGTCATGTTGGGTGCAAACGTGACGTTGGCCGCAGAGCCGAGCACGGCCGTTTAGGATGCTGAGCTGGGAGATCTCATGGACAGGTTGAGCTCACATCATTACATTTGGGCTTGGTATACGGAGATCTTTGTTATGACACGGGATTTCTGGAAGAGCTTACGGTATCTCAGCAAACATGGGAGATGGGATCAACATCAAACAAGTTGGCCACCGCAAACAATTTTGAAATCCTGAAATTTTGATAATACAGCTTGCCCCCTCTAAAACACCAGCAGGAACACGCAATCGTTAAACCTGTCCGCAGACCTGGCGGCTTCGCAGGCTCACTCCTAGCACTGCCAAGCACTAAGTTGTTATCAAGCAGAGTGAAACCACCCCTTAACTCACGCTGGTCATTGAAATACTGGACCGTTGTAAACACAGCGAGAAAAGCTAACAAGGAAAAAAAGTCTATATTTAAAAGGCATTTATTCTCCTTGGATTTAAAACACCAATTCTTCAGGCATTCTGACTACAGTAAAAAGAAAATTCAATATTCCTTTCCTTTTTTCCTAAATAATACCTTCTGTGTTCTAAACAATATGATTAATTTTTCAGCATTTGGCTAAAAATTTCTTCTTTGTTC
This sequence comes from Tetrax tetrax, assembly GCA_009806455.1. Classification (NCBI taxonomy): domain Eukaryota; kingdom Metazoa; phylum Chordata; class Aves; order Otidiformes; family Otididae; genus Tetrax; species Tetrax tetrax. Next base: position 593,383 of record WHYT01017505.1, read on the forward strand.
CATAATACCAGGTAGACTAAGCCGCAGAGATGAAGAAAGCTGCTTTCCATCCAGCCACTATTGCTGCAGATGCATCAGCAGGAAATTTGGGGAACTGGGTTCATGTGGGTAGAAAGCGCTGTTGCCCATCAACCCTGGTAACGATGTGTCAGGGTGTGCAATCCGGACTAACAGACAAGTGCGGTTTCAAGTACTGCTATATTATTATCAGCTAGCACTGGGTTTTCTCATTTTCTATTCTCTGGAAATAAAAAAAAAAAAAAATAATTATGTAAATAAAATGCATATACATATTACTTACTTTTCTTGGTTTTACCTTCACCAAAAAAAAAAAAAAAATGTTTTGTACAAGAACGTTGACATTTTTAAGGAAGGAAAAAAATAATTTTCTGTTTCTTTCCCTCTTAGCATTTCATGCTTTGTGCCATTTGATAATATACATGACTAGGTTTAATACTCCATCGTTTCCCAAATCCAATTTGACTACCTAACAGGCTTTAATTTACATGATGATACAATTTCTCACACCAGAAAGCATAGTAACCCTTCTTCTTTGGAGGTTAATGGCGATCTAGCTTAAAGCCCGAAAGATAATTACAAGGAATGTGCTCCAGGTGACAAAGTACTTTTGACAATCCCAGACTGTTGATAGCTTTTTAATTATACTTCTTCCCACCATAGGAAACAGTATGCTTTCTCCTAAATAGTTGGAAGGCATTGCAGGTTTATTTATTTATTTTTCAGTAAATTGCTATGCACTGTAATCAATATTTTAACTGACTGTTACCCCAGGCTCTGCTCTCTTTCTTTTATTTGGAGAAGAGATTAAACTTTGGGTTATTTTTATTTTTCCATATGAAATGAAATACAAAAGAGCATCAAGAGAAGAATACAAACATTTATTGACTTGCTTCTTCTCTTGTGCACCCATTTGATATTTTGTGACATTTAGAAATTGAAACTTTGCAGGATTTTTAGGTGCGAGCTTTGCTAACAGAGAAGGTCAGGCTCTTAAGCAAGAAGGCAGTTTATGATTATTAAATATGACCAACTATGAAGGAAAAAAATCCCATAGCTGGTTTTGCATATTACTGTGCTTTCTGAATATTTTTCTGCTTTCCTCTGTGGATTAAATAAAAGGCTGTTTTGGTCAAGAGAGGAAAGTAATTGTTGTAAATGAAGGTGGTACGCGGCAGGAGCGATAGTGTGGCGGGGCACCCTTTTCCCTTTTACTTTATATGCAAGAGTTGATTGTTTTTTATGCCACTGAAATTAGTTTCCCACTAGTATTTATGTGTCTTACAACAAATCGTTTGTCACTTTCCCTGATTAAATGCGCTCTTAATAACATCCAACTTTAAAAGTCTTTTCAATTTGGTGCCCACAGCTCAATCACGCCGCCTGCCCCTCCCAGCACCTCTTACTGGTCCTTAAATAAACACCTCGATTATTTACAGAGAACAGCAGAAAAGTAAAAAATGAGACCTGGATGTAAGTGCTTCTAAAAAAAAAAGAAGTCTTAGAACAGAACCAAACATGCAGAAGAACAGTAATTGGGTAGAAATTAATTAAAAGAGTAACACTACCTGCCTCCCAAACATTCACTCCCCGCATGATGCTATTGGTACACACGCAGAAAACAAAGTCCTCTGCCAGGACACCTAGGAACTGAATGAAAGCAAGCTCACGTAAACGTGTGAATGGCCAGGTTTAGGCCAAGGATTATTCTTACTTTTGGCTTTTTTTTAAGTCCCAGCTCCTGTTTAGCTCAGGCTTAGATGAATTTCCAAGCCTTTGAAAAAATACATCATTTTAAGGCAATGCTAGGAATTCTTAAAGCTGGAAAAGCACAGCTGAATCTAGTTTTCTTCTATTACTGTCAATCCATGTAATTAATCCCTGGGGTACCACTGAGTACCTGAGACCAGCGGGATACAGGGATGTTTTCGGGGCTTTATGAGGAAGCTGGGCAGCTCCTGTGCCCTTGTCCCCGAGCCGGGCCAGCTTTGTGCTGCGGAGCCTCAGCGGCAGCAATCACAGCTCTGCAGCTCTGCTACCAAAGCCTCTAAACATCACGTTAAGTTATCCTAGTTTTGCTGTTCAATTTTCTCTTTTTTTTTTTTTTTTTTTCCAAATATAGCTCATATTGGCTCACTGAGTGAACTAAGCGCTCCTGAAAAAAATGTGAAAAAATATAAAAACCTCAACCTCTCCTCAAGAAAACAACACTGATCTGGACCAGCTCCCCTTATGCAGGGATTGCATAGGATCGGCTTAAAGAAGCCACAGTGTCTGTTTTCACAGACAAAGCAAACAGAGAAGAAAGACTTAGGCATAGCAAAAATTTAGGAAGAATAACGTTTGTTGATAAACAAATAGCTTAAGATACTCTACCCTTACAAAAGCTGGACTGGAATGAACTCCCTCAGCAAACTTTCAGGCATATCTTTGCTAAGGATTTACCATATATTTACATTCTTGTCATAAATGACCTTTTATTTTATTGTGTGATGTTTGCCCTTATTAAAGCCCAGTGACAGTGGAGGGTAGTATTTTAAAAGCACGTCATAGTTAAAAACATCCAGTATTTCCATTTCTTAAAAAAAAAAAAAAAGGAGCTTTGTGTAGAGCACTGATCATACTTCAAAAGATGTGTTATTGCCTAGAGTGTGGTTACAAGGGAGTGCATTATCACTGATGCTACATTTTAATCTGAAAATAACAAAAAAACCCTCTGTAAATAGATTGCAGCTACACTGAGTTACTGCACTCCCCGTGAAACTCTGCTGTGTGTGGTGGCGGTGGAAATCTGAGTGGTCTTATTCTGTCTGATTTATTTGAAGTTTCAAGGACAGACTGAAATAGCAAATGGCATCTTTTTCCCAGTATAGACGTATATAGGTTAATAGATAGATAGAGCAATTGGGATTGGAACACATTATGTAAGTTACAAAAGTACTGAGTGTGGGGTTTTTCCAGGGCCTCACAAAAAGCTCTGTTCAGATGCCTGATACTGGCGTTCACATCTCCCTCCTGACTCCGCACATCAGAGTAGCACCTCTGCCGTAGGTAAGGCTTAAATTAGTTTCCACTAATTTGCAATAACTAGACTAAATGAGATCAAGTTTAGGCCAGGACACTGAATCCCATTTCTCTTCTCCTCAGGTATCCCTCTGATCCTGCAGCAAGCTTTTTTATCACTAGGGAATCTCAACACAGACTAAATGCATTATGTGAATTTCAGGAGTCACAAGTTTGGATTTGGCTTTGGTTTTCCTTAACCACTCCAATCTGAAAGCATAAAGTCAGAATTATGAGCATTTTCTAAAATCTTTCCAGGTCCTCCTTTCCTCTGCGCTTCCTTTAGATATTGTTTCCTCTTCACAGATGACACTGTCTAACTCTCTGATGTGGTCATCACAGGCATTACATCTGATTTACTTCCCTTCCACAGTTTATTTCCTACACAGGTCAACGTTTCCACTTTTTTTTTCTTTTTCTGTCACATTAGCATCATGTTTTCAATGAACTTAATGACAGTATATGCAATATATGATTTTGCTGCATCAAAACCGCCTTTCTCATAGAGACTTAAAATATAACGGCTTTCCATGTCACTTCGTCTGGCACCAAGCAGTTGTGAAATCTGCACGAGACGTTTTTATTCTCTATAGCCAGCTGTATAGTTAATAATATAGTTAAGAAGCTACACAAAGAGCCTGCGTCAAAATAGTATGCAGTGGTGAATTGTAAGAATAATACAGATTTCTAACTGCAACAGTGATTTTAATTTAAGATATTGGTATAGCTGCTTTGTATTACTTACATCAATAACAAAAATTTGCATTACATTAAAAAATCCTTAAGATTCAGCCATTGACTCAAGGTCCTGCAGCAGGCTGGGCATTCAGCTCCAGCACAGCCTTCCCCTTGGAGACCAGCTCTTCCTCCGACCACTACTGACTTCAACCTTTGCTTCCTAAGGGTTAAGACAACAACCTACTCAGCACAGCTTTACCAGGTATTCCGACTAATTTGTGATGGTGAGGGCTAGGAGCTGCGCCTGTTATTACAAACACTGCAAGATATAGCTGTGGTCTTACCGAAAATAAAGAAGCTTTTTTTGGCGGGTGACCGGACAGGGAAGGGCACTGGGAAGCAAGTGTTTGGTGCAGGAAAGCTGAAGAACCAGAACCCTTCTCACCCAACATGTCCATGATAAGAGGCAGCTGTGCAAACTTTAATAAAGGCCAATCTGTATTCTCATTCCTGTTTGTAAGGAACGTAAGGATCACATCTACTGAGCCGCGATTCTTATGTCTGCACAAACCCATGTTTCAATCAAACTGCACCCTTTTTTTTTTTTTCCCCTGCCATGTGCATAATGATCTGGTGACAGCTGAGAAGAGGACGAGTTGACATGTTCATCGCTGTGAAGGATGGCCTCCCGTCATCTCAGCTGTGACAGAACAGTCACAGCCTGAAAGGCTCTAATGAATAGGGAAGGATGTATTTTGTCCTTCCTCTGTGAAAAGTTGCAATAATGCCTTTTTTCCCCACTTAATGTAGCAATGTAATATTACAACAAGGAATACTGCATGAATCTTTTTCCTCAAGATATTATCTATTTTTATGAAACTGAAGAGTTTAGTAAAACAAAAGCATCAGGCTGCTCCTTAGCACAGAGAAAATGTCTAGGATAAATATGTCAAAATGCAATCTTCACACAACGAGGCCAAGTAAAACCTGCAATGCTCCCCCATGCAAATGGCAAATGTAAACACCCACTTGTTTTCCAGGATCCCCTTCCTCCAGCTATCAAAGCCAGGAAAAGGTCATTTGTCAAGGTACGATCCAGTAATACCTCTTCTCCTTCCAACAAGGATTTATTTTCTCCCTTGATAGCGAATGAGAAGCAGGAGCACTGAGCTAAAACTTCTCAAATTGACAGTAACTATGACTTTTATGGGTGCTTGAAGAACATGATCTGTACACCTGTAGGAGCTAGGAAAGATTCTGTAATTCATTTGCTCCTGCAGAAGGTCATCCTTCTCCAGATGGAGTGGATCCTGTATGACCTTATGCATATAGTATCATAAATGTGCTTCTGTATACATACATATGCATTTTGGTTTACGTGTTTTGTACATATAGTGTACAGATATTGTACATATTGTTAATGACTCATCATGTGTAGTTCCACATGTAAATCATGATTAATTAGTGACTGTAGAGGTTGAAAGGACAGTAGGAATTAAAACTCTATATTGCCTGATAAAGCAGATAATTGATTCTCTCTTCAAATACGGGAAGGTTCTGAAATGTTTTTAGATGTACAATCTCTTATACTTTTGGTTTTTCAATTAAGTAGCAATTCAGTCTAAATGCTACAATGAGTGTAGATGCAAGTCTGACACGACCAATCATTTTTCTTCTTCTTGATCAAAAAACCTCAATTTACATAGCACATCCAGCACAATGTTACAAATATATAATGTTGGAAGTGTTCTATTAACTTGCTTGTTTGGTATAATTTGGATTCAGCACAGTATAATTTTAGTTAAATTGGATATGAAGCACAGAACTAATACCCTGTATAACACAGATACTGAAGTTCTGGACAAGCCCTAAATTTTCAAAATGTACATAAATTAACATTCTAAAAAAATAAATGAGTCCAAATAATTTATTTTAAATTAGGCCTGTCCTTGTTGTGTTATATCATCTTGTCAATGGAAAATAACCAACAACAAAATTTCAAATTGAAATCAAGAAACATTTCCAAAAAAACCCAGTCAAATGGGATGTTTCAGCATTGATTGATAGACAAAGTTCTGAGCACTTCCATCTGAAACAATGTCCCAATATGGGACAAATTCACAATAATTCACACAGCCTAACAGAGGGGGCAGAGCTGGTGGTGACTGGGCGCAGTGGAGGTGATTTGGTGGCTTCTCTGCCAAGTTCCCGGTGGACTGGGACACCCGTGTCCCCTTTGCACTTCTGCTTCTCCCCATGCAGTTTGACGTCCCGCGAACTCGAGCTCCGTAGCCCTAGGTCTCAGCATAGACACTGTTTATTTTTTTCTTGGCCACTGCAAAACCAGTTCAAGTACAGCTTGTCCTACCTGCTGCAGTGTGATTTCCAGCTGTTATTTCTAAAAGAAGGCAACATTAGCTTTTTATGTGGAACACATGACAACTCCTCCGGGCTGCAAAATAGCTTCCTAACCCTCTCTCTGTAGCTAGCAGCGTGTTAACGATGTGCAAGCATCTTTCCTAAAGTCTTGCTGAGGCAACCCAAGAGGACCGAACGAGCACGGCGATTCTCCACAAATCTAACTAATAACACCTCACACGGCCCTCTGCCAATCGCGCCTCAGAGTAACAGGTTTTTATTCAAAATCGACTGAGGGGAAAAACAAAACAAAAAAAAAACCAACCCTGCAATTGTGGAACTGAACTCCCAGTTGTTGCCTGTGAAATTGTGAAAGTTTGCAAGTGTTCAGGTTTAAATGGAGAGATATTGAACCCGAGCTGCTGCCGCGGCAGAGGACCGAACGGCAGGTCTCCAATATGTGAGCCTGAACTGCTCCAGGGCACACTGCAAAGGTCATTATAGAAATGAATCCAACTATTCCACTCCTAGTATCTATAAAAGCTGCTTTTAGAGTAGCTTTCGGTAGTGGAGTGAAATTAAATTGAATTAATTATACCGTTTATTTGGGATACAATGAATTCAATTTTTTTTTTACAGTTCTTAAGCTTACTAGTTTTTCTCATTTAACATATTCCAGGGCATTCAGTGCAGATGGCAAGCTCTTCAGCATGCAAACAGTACTACAAATTCACATTGTGCTTTAAAATACAACCCATTATCTGATGATTTAAAGATCTGAAAATCCAGGCCCTCTGTCTTGCAGCTGTTTCCGGGGCAGAGATCCCTTATCTGAACCAAATGCAAGGAATTTCAGTGGGAATGCAGGTACAGTGGACTGCTGTGAAATAAGGCTCAAGCACTACAGTACACATCACTGCTTCAAGAGTATGAAAAGACGGTAAGCAGCTAAAGGAATGAAACAAAATCCTGAAATTTCATTTTGCAACAAATCCTGGAAAACATGAGGACATTTACAAAGAAATTACTTGCAGATGTCATTTTTAAGAAGGGAATTAAAAAGAAGAGAGGATGAGGGCAATATACTTCTCATTGTGTAAATTACTTATACATTCTCTAGTAACTTGGTATGACATAAAATGTGAAATTAAAGAGTTAAATTGCTTCCAGACTTATCCATATAGTCTAAATAGACCATGCATCCACTGTGTTGAAAATGCCAGGGATTACACAAAATAGAAATGTATTAATCTTAGTTTGCATCTGCAGAATAACTCTACCTGGAAGTGTTGTACAGAGGAGCCGGGCTGGATGCTGCTACAGCAAACTACCCACAAGCTTCCTGCCTCGCTGCTGCAGCTGGTGAGGGGCTGTTCTGCAAACCTGCAGCAATTCCAAAGAACTTTTAGGAAAACTCACAGACAGGTTGGCAAGTCATTGATTTTTGCTGGAAGACAAACTATGATATTTAATCCCTCTGTTGTCTAAATTGGAAGAATTATTCCCTCCTCTGAGCACCTCCGCGGAGAAGACAGCAGCCAGAAAAAGCAAGGGTGATGCTCTTTTGCTGATGCGCAAGGAAATCTGTGAACAAGCTGGCAGAAAACAACCAATTCTGCCTGAATTCCATCACCGTTTTGTTGAAATCACATTATTGCCGTTTCTATTCTGACAATTCAGTCATCTTCTCTCACTACAAAACACCCAAAGTGAGTAAATTCCCAGCTGCGTTTGCGGGCACTTGGAAATCTGTATGACTTGGAAGTTACCTTTTGGGATCACACTGCTGCTGTTTTCATACCGTGATTAATTTAAAGTAACAAAGTTGCTTGGCAACAAGCGTTGGGCATTATGAGAAACTACCGCTGGCCGTCAGGCTTGTGATAGTGGAGATTTTGGGGTTTTTGCGTTAGTCCTTCATTAGGTGGAATATTGTGAACTCCACGGGGCAGCTTTCTCAGGCTGAGATGTTCTGCACGTACAATGCAATATGGCAATTTCTCCATTGATATTAAAATTCTACATCAGTCAATGATTGGGTATTTTATAGATTTACTAATCAACAAGCTGACTCAAGTCCAGGACTCAATTTGGTTCATAAATTATTTTTAAAGGACAACATAATTTTGTCTCTATCTTTGTTAATCTCTAGCTTCCCTAATCCTTCTTGATGGAATGATTTTTTTACCATTATTTGCAAAATATCGGTAAACAACCTCTCTGTACAGAAAAGAGAGAAAGTACCTTTTAACAGGACGCATGAACTGTCAAGAAAAGTTACTTCGCATGAAAAACCATCCTGCAATCATGGTATGATCCAGTACAGAAAGTCCACACACTAGGGCAAGCTTGTAAAACTGCAAATTAGAACATTCCTATTATATGTATTTTTGTGTATGACAGAAATTAATGTTTTATGATATTTCACCCCTTTTTTTTTACATGGTTATAAAAATTAATGAAAGCAGCAGAAGACCATAATCTTCAGTGCAGTTTAAATTTTAGAAAATTTTGAAAAAGCTTTGTGTTCGTGATATTATATCCCAAATTTTGACAATATTATATAATACAAAAGTCTGGTAACTACTACACCGAAGTCTTCAGGTTTTGAAAATCACTGGTTTACCACCACCCAGAACTGGCGTGGTTACATACACATCTGCTGGCGCATGAGGCAGTGAGGCAGGTGAGAGATAATGTCTTTTTAAAATCTGATTAAGAGCCAAAATTGTGGAAGTCAACAGGAGCTATAATGGAAATAGTGGTACAAAAGCAGCAATAACCTCTCTTCTCTTCCTGCACTCCCTACAAAGACGTGCAAAGAACCTTTGGCATAGCATGGCAAATTAAGCCTGTTAACAAGTATGTATCTTAGCTTTTCTTTCTAATTAAATGGAAAAAGCTTTCCTCAGGAAGCAAAGAGCACAAAAATACAAATGGAAAGAACTGACAAATCAAGCTAATACCCTGTTTCCACAAACATCAAAGAGTTTCCTAAGTGACATTCTGTACACTATGGAGATTGTGTGCTGGTTACAACAAAAGTTTTATTACTGTTTCTTGCTCTGTTTTAGGTACAAATCTAACACTACCTTTAATGAAGACTGGAAAGTCAACAGACCTAACTTGTAACCAGCTTGGCTCAACCATTTATTAGATCTCTGGTAAAGTAAGTAAAAAATTTCAGGTAGAAGAATAATCTTATACATGGGGTTTTCTACGGAGTATTTCATTCCCTATTTACAGTAATGCTCATTCTTACAGATATTTAATTGGTATTTTTGCACCACTGGAACAACAATTCTGTCCATTTCAGTTTTAAACTCTTAATTTGGCAACTTCTGGTTTCTAGCTGTAAGAAAAGCTCTTAAAAGCTGACGACATTATGTCACTGCTACCTGCTCTTTAGGAAGTACCTTTTTATGGTTAAACATTAAATAATGGAATTGTAAAACTCCAAATTCAACTTCAAAGTACTATTTAAAATACATTGTGCACTTTGTAAGGTTCTTCAGCATTTTATTAACAGCCACTGTCCTGTTTGATCTCCATCCCATACACAAGCAAAATGGACCGAAGCGTTGCAGCCTTCAAAGCATTCTGCTATACACGCACCATACCACAACCCTTGCATACTAATAATCAGCTTTGATTGACAGTTCTTTAAATTAATGGCATTTGGACAACAGTAGAGAAGATGATCAAGTTTAAAAACAACATAAAAATTAACTGGCAGAAAGTTCAGCCTGCTGTAAAAACCCCTAAGTGCCTCATAATGGCCCATACACGCTTCTGTGCGTCCACTGGTGCTGGAGTTAACCAGCATGTTAATTTATAGACCATTTTGCAACATGGTATTTTGGCCAAGATCTCCCTCTTTATGGCTTTCCTTCCATAACATCTCTTATTTACCATCTAATGAAATGTCTGTAATGTCTGACAACCAGAGGCCACTGGGAACTTTTCTACTGCCACCAAGAATTTCCTCAGGAGCATCACCTTTGATGCAAAGGTAGAGAAGAAGGAGTAGAGCAAGATCTTTCGTGCAGCAGCAGACCACCACTACTTGAGAGAAGACAACCACCCTATTACTACTAACAGTGTAGGGTCTGCGACACGCAGCCGAGGAGGTTTAACGTTACTTTAGCCCTGCTGAGTTTGCACGACTCGGCATTCAGCATCTCCCTTTTTATCTAGTCTTGAATTCTACACAGAAAACAACTAAACACCAACGAGCCCCAACACAAGCACCTCTCCAGCGTTCAACAGGATGGATCCATTTCTGCAACCCGGTTTTGACCTACGCTTTGCAAGAAATGCTTCTGCTGCACGAGCGCTGTTTCACATTTGTCCTTCCCCAGCGGCATGTGGCAGTCCATCCCGCTGACAGCATTGATCGCAGTCGCAGGAGATATTTAGTTCATCACTCCAAGCTGAGCTACTGTGCAAGTCCTTTGCTAAAGCTGCTGGGGTCTGATCACAAATATGATAAAAAGCAAACTGGAAGAAACGGCGTACACAGATAGTTCAGCGAGAAGTCAGGGTTTTCTTCACGCCCGTTGGACAGATCGGGATGAATAGCTTCTACTTTTTTTTTTTTTTTAAACTAAGTTTTCATCTAGTTCATTGCTATTCCTAACCAATTCAGCCTTCAGAATTTTATAAGCAATTTAAGCTCTGCAAGGTCACAATTTCCTAAAGAGATTTTAATTTTTAAAATTTTACAGTTGGTTATTCAGTTCAGACCTGTGAGTTCATAAACAATTTCTGAAATACATGGTTTACAACTGTATTCTAATTGTAGAAAGATGAAAAAGGAACAGGCCTGACTTTTTTTTTTTTTCTAGCTTCAGGCAGAGTATTTTTCCTTTGAGCTATACATTTCAGCCTTTCTAAAAGCACCTGAAAGGTAAGAGAGCTAATAAAAATAAGATTTTCTTCCTACAGCTCAAATAGCAAATCCTTCCACCTGCTGCTAGATGTGTTATATTAAAGTTTACAGGCATTTTGAAAATATAACATCTCTCGCCTTTGCTTTACACCACCAGGCACCTGGATTCATTTTTTAATTGCAAGTGCTTTCGGTTGAAGTGTCAGCACGTAGGTGTGAGCGGTGATGAAGAGCATTAGCACTGCACCACTCCTAAAAAAGTTTACAACCACGCTTACACCAGTTACACTCCACATCTCTTCCATCTGTATTGTATTTGAAAGTAATGCTGACCAGGAGATAAATGATCAAAGAATGAATCCATCAAAACATACTAACAGTATCTACAGTCATTCCATTTTTTTAATGTTTTTATTATTTTTGCTGAACTGGTAATATCTTAATTAACTAGATATATTTATAAAATTCTCCTTGGGTTCAATTTGCCCTAACAGGAATGCCATTACTCCGCTATTGCTCACCAGGGATGACATCCAACAGGCTGAGGCACCATTCCCCTCTAAAGAGACCTGACCACAGTGATTTATGGTCTTTAATGATAAATAATGTTTCACTACTTCTACTTTTCTTGGCCAACTGCATCCAAGTATCCAAGTTCTTACATGTGACATCATTTAATTTCCATTAAATGGAAATGTGTGATGCTTTTGCCAGCAGGCTTTGGAGGTCTTTCTCCTGTTTGGCATAGAGGCTGATAACACAGAATTGGGTATTTCCGTTGTGAAACATACTCACTTATGAGCATAACCTCTTTTCTGTAATAAACACCACAGAGAAAGTATCTTCTCACAGAGCACTTTAAAAAGTGCTTCCTCTAAAAATATTTTTACCCCAGCCCACCAGCTTCCTTGGTTTTGTACTCAAAATGATGGATCCATTTTGAATTTGAGCACGTATTCCAATCTCTCCCTGTCATGTTCATCCAAAATTTCTAATTTTTTCACCTTTTTGCAGCTGTTTCCAACCCCACGACCTCCACAGCTAAAATAAGAATTAGTGATGTAACGTATTTAATTTGTCTTCCAGAACTTCTAAGAACTTGAATTTTTCCCAGAGAAATTCTGTGCTCTGTAATTATGGCACTTTCTTTTAATGGTAATCCAATACTCTATATTTTTAACTGTATATTATATGCATATTACTGTGTACGTCGAAAATACATGGATAGTAAGATACTGTCAGCACTTCTGGAGTGAGTCACCAACCTCACAGTTGGTGTTCTGAAATAATATATTAAAGCTCCAGTTTTTCCAGCTTTGTCCAAGCAGACCACTGCTCCTATGCAGAAATCCCTTCACTTTAACGGGTACCATGCAGATATTCCCATCAGGAGGAGACTGCAGAATACAGTCTCAGTCTGCCTTTCAAACTCTCACAAAGCTGTAGAAGTGAAAATTGAAAGAAGTAGGAAAAATTACACTGTTTATACCCTGGGCACACATATAACACCTGAAAGTATGTGTGGAGTATTGTAAAAATATATAATTAATTAAGTGGATTTCAGGCTGATGATGTCTCCTAAAATAGTCAGAGTATCTCCTTCTCTATCAAGAGCAAGCGGCTGTCCTGATTTCCTTTCCAACAAACGCCCTTCCTCACAATGAAGAACAAGTTGAAAGCAAAGACTACGTTTGCCCCATTGTCTTCTTCCCGCAGAGGAAGAAATACATCACACGATAAAAATCAACGAGCCTGCATAACACACGGCCAACGCTAGCGCTGTCTCGGGGGGGTTATGATTGACTGAGGCAATCGGAGATGTTGATGGTATAAGCATATACAGTCCACCAGGAATATTTACTCTCCATTTCATAACTGCCACAAAAGCCTTAAAACCCGTTTGCTGAATGTCACTGTTTCAGTTCATCAACACCCAACACAATGATCAAACTTTATTCAGTGGGGACTTGATATTTCCTCCGCCTTTCCTCTGCTGAGCAGCACGGGCTAACAAACTGTGAAATTGCTCACGACGTCCTTTCTAGGAATAATAATCTCTTTGCCTTTTAAAAATTTTAGTTTGAAAATGGAGCACAATTATTTAAATAAATCTATATTCACTTGGAGGCATAGTATTTCCAACCAGGTTTAAATATTCCTTATTTTTCAGTTTCCTCCTAAATCATCAAACTTATTAGAAACTGTCTAACACAGGCTGTTTCAGTAGCTGCCGCCTTAAAAATGAATGCTCTCTCTCCATTTCTACAATTAAAATTTAAAGATTTAGACTCCAAATAAGCTAAATAGAACCATTAAAATATCTCTTGGTCTTCAGGAAGCTCCATGATACCAGTGATTAAAAATAAAAAGCATGTAGAAGATCAAGCATTATTGTTTTATTTACAAAGTTTCCTTTATTATTTGCAGTGATCGTTTCGGGAAATCTGGAATTAAAACTCCAGTATTCTTCATCTAGCAAAACCAGAATTACATGGCCAAGATGAAGGCTGCCCTTGCGGGTGCCTCGGCTGTGTTTTAGTCACCCAACCCCTCTGTCACTCCTTCGCACGCTGTATCAAAATAATTTAATTAATAGCACATGTATCGCTTGTGCCGTCGCTGCCACTCGTTTTTACCCTTGGGACGCGGTAGCTACAAGCAGGTGTTGCTGCCAGCGGCCCGATGCTATTTTGGTGCACGCCGGTGCTGATGCTGTACCTTGTGCCGATGCTGTACCTTAACGCCAGAAGAAAGGTGCAGGGTTCACTGCCCACCGCCTGCTTTTTGCTTTCCTGGGCTGGAAGGGTTCCCATCAATCACCATATGCAGGCAGACAAATGGGAATACAATTGACTCTCCATGAAAAAAAAGACTGATTTATCTCAATGTAACAAGCATATACGGACCACTTTGTAAATCTGGGCCAATTTAGGCACAGTTACCAGCGCAAAAAAAAATGCTGGAGGCTTCAAAAGAGACTCCCACGAGGTTTTATGAGAGGATATATGCCTGCTTCAAAGCAGTGACAGAAAGGCCCAGAAAACATCTTGGAAGCACTGGCACTTGGCTGCTCCTTCTCCAAGGAGACCCATATCTGGAACCACCACGGCCCAGAACCAGCTCAACTGGCCCAGCTAAGTTCCACTGAAGTCTCACTCCCCAGCTCCTACCCCGCTCTGGAGCCCAGACTCGGGACGTCCCTGCCCCACAGGAGCCCCCCCGCGTACCGCAGGGCTTTGCGGGGGCCAAAAGCACGCTGTGGCTGTACCTCCCCTGGGGAGAAGCCTTGAAAAGAAAAGGTAAGGAGACCCCAGGGGCTGTGCTAATTGATTTTCCATATAAACAAGTGAGCCCATTAAATAAGCAACTCAATGGTTTTATGAAGTTAGTAGCTAAATGCTCAGAAGGAATTACACTTAAGTCCTGGGTAACTCTTAAATCTATATATGCTGCTTATGCTGCAAACTAGCATATGCTAGTCAGGAATAACTACAGTAAATAAAAATATTTAATTCCTGCATTTATGTGAAACAAAAGCAAATGGAACTATTTGTCATAACAAAACTGCATGTTTCAAAATAAACAAATCCAACTGCTTATATTTCAGGCTTACTGGGGGAAGCATTTCAATAAAAGACACAGTGCTTTTATACACATAGCATATATACAAACTACATTTTTACATGTGCAAAAACTTTCAAATTAAGCAAAATGTAGCCTGCCAGCAACGAGCCAAGTGCCAGCCCGAGCCCAGGCTCTGTGATGCCCAGAGATCTCTGGAGCGCAGAGGTATTCTGTATTTATTCCTCCAAGCAAACCTCAAGCACTGGGGAGTCTTCACCAACAGCTCCATCTACTCACTGCAAACACAGTCACACCAAACCGCTTTTCCTCCCAGTCCTTTTCCTCCTTTCAGTCTTTTTCATGCCCATAATTTTCTAGACTCTCAATATCTGCCATTCTATTTTTCTATGCTTTGCAATTTTTATTGTTCTCCGCATCCAAGATTCTCTTGGATAAACTACAAACTCACAATCTACAAAACCCATTGCTCAGCACGGTGTTTTCCTACCAAATACTTTTCTTCATGTTTGTTTATTTAATACACGTGCAATTTTGAGGAATAGCTACAACCTCCTGATACCTGCTATAGTCTGAAGCTCTGTCTGTGCCTGCACTGGGAATTAGCGTGATGCCACGGGGCGGGTGCCGCTGCTGACCTGAACTGAAACCCATCACCAACACACCCCAAGTGAGGGCCAGCCCCGTTCTCAAAACTGGGAAAATACTACCTGAATTAAAGAAAGAATAAAGGAAAAAAATAGAAGTAAAATGTGCAAATACTAATAACTCACACAGGATATGCTTTGCTGAGATCCCATGTTTCACCGCTCTCTCAAGACGACTAAACTTCCACAACTATTTTTCCTGCATCGTCACGACTTGGAAGACAAACACGTTTCAGAACTGCAAGTCATGCACAAGAAATGAATACGAAAAGCATAATGTTTCTTCATTTCAATGTTAATAATATTTCTAATAAATGTTTTCATCTGAAGTATCTCTAGATATTAACTTTTACACAAAACTCATATTATGAATTATAAATTAATGCAATAACTTACAAACACCTACCTTCGCTAATTTCTACTGTATTAGCAGTTTTGCATTATTTGAATTGTTTCATTGACTGCAACAGCAACAGGCTAGGATTATGGGTTTTTTTAAATACTGAGGTATTGGATTTTGAAGAACTAAAACCAAATGAAGTATCTTGGGAATACCGATGAGACTGTTGCTTGGTCACTTTCTGTGGATAGTCTGTTTGCATCGTAGGCAGATGGAGGATGCAATTTTCACTGGACTCAATAAATTCATATAAGAATACTTCAGCAGAATGTGAATTTCTGGTACCTATAGGGGTTTGCCCACCATTGGTCTCAACACTTTCCAAGGATGATGCTCTTAAGCAATCATTCTTAATTTGGTCTTGTATTTTCTAGTAAATGCTGTAATTTACAGGTCTTCGTATTCCTGGCAAAGAAAGGTTGCACAAATCTTGAACAGAACTTTTTACTTTTTCAGTTGCTTAGTCCAAAAATGGGAGGAAATACATATTTTCTATTTGAAAACTCATATTACAGGACCAGCACTAAAGCAAAAATTGTGATAATACGTCAATGATAAAATCCAAATCCTGTTCTCCTTTGAAGTCCTGCAGTACCTAATTGACTGGAATGGCAGAATAACATCCATGAAGAGAAGCATAAAAAATAGGGATTTAAATTACAGTTTAATTTATTACAAATTCTATTTTCTTTAACAGTCTATAAACTCTGGCAAAAATTCTACAACTTTGGCTTTAAACATTTCTAAATTAGTTTTGAGAAAGATTGCATTACATAGAAATTCTAATGAATTATTTTTTGGTTGGTCTGCTCCTCTGTTACCTATCCCAGATTTTCTGGTCATTAGGTATTTCTCATGCATGTCGGACCTTTCATTTTTAATGCTTAGAATGATCAAGGAGCCTGATGTTTTGTCATTTATTTTAAAATGAAGATGACCGTGAAAACTAGCTCAGTTAGTCATTTCTGTACAGTAGTCCCTTATCATTAAAGCAGCAACATTTTCCCAACCTCCATAATTAACCTTTTTGTACAACCGAAAGCCATAGCAATCTATCCTTTGAAAGCCCTTCTGGGTCTACTTAGCACACTTCTCACAACTAAACAGAAATAAGCCAGCAAAGATGAAAAAAAAACCCCAACCAGAACCACCCTGCTTAGAATAAAATTAGATACTTTGTTCTATATCAGTCATAAAAACATCACAAATCAGAATTAAAACCTCATTTAACTTTCTTCCCCCTCCTCCCAGGTCATAAATGCCTTGCTTTATTTTTTATCTCTATGCACTCATCAGTTACTGGTAAAATGTGTATTATCAATTGCTTTCAGCATAAGATTATTTCCCCTTTTATGCAATTGTTTGCTTCTACTCACTATTCAAAAATCAATTTTTATTGATCCAGTCAGTGGCTGGCACATTGTTTCCAACAAAAGGGAAAACTATGCCATGCAAATTCAGGGCACTACAGGGAAGCAAGTTCCATCACCGTATCTGCCTTGTTTTTTTTTTTTAATATATCTTGTATTTTTCTGCTTCAAAAAAGGAGAGAAGATGACAATAAACACAGGCATACTTTGTAAAACTGGATGCAACACTGAAGGAAAAATTGCAGCTGGAGAACTTTGGCTTATGTCGACAAGCATTAAAGGAACAGTGCTGATTTACCCCAAGAGCTTGCCTCTCACGTACAAAGACAGGACAATATCGCCAGCAAAGTTTTAGTTATCATTTCAGAGCTACTTGGTGTCTGGGATTGCAGAAGTCCTCAAAAATGACAAAGTTGAGACTCACGCCAGGCAGCCCACGCACATGTCGATAAGGTGCTCCAAGTACTGCCACGTACACTGCGGAAACCTCTTTTGGGAGACTTCAGTCTTGCTAAAATTATCAGAATTATTTTAAATTTTGCTCTTGGAAAACAAGCCACTGCACATGAAATACAGGAAATTATATTTATCCTGTACATAAAAGGGCTGCTATTGAAAAAATTACTATTTGAAGACCTATCTCTTTCTTATAGTTCGACTGTGAACCTCTATTTCTGTCGTTGCAGGGAACGGAAATATCTGATGTATAAATTTGCCACAGTGGCAGAGATGAAACCCCTGTTTGTAGGAGGAAAAGGAATCAAGGTCTTGGCAGAAGGCACTTTGTTTGTTTGTTGTTTGCTGTTCTCATTTTTCTGGCAGCTATCTGAAGCAGCTGAAGAGTTTTGAACGATGGAATAAATCTCAGTAGAGAGATAGTGAGCAAAAGCAGGTGAAGGGAACAAAGCTGAAATTTAATCACATTATTATAATCAAATATGTATTCACAGTTGTATACAACATATTATAAAAACACACAATGAGCTAAACTGTGATTTCAGCAGAGTAAATAGCAGAGAAAATGCATTGATCTCAGGAGAGTACTTCTGGCTTCTCACTGGTATAACCAAGAAGAATTTTGAACAACATATGCTAATTATATACAATATAATCCAGCAATCTGTACAGCCACCGCTGAAACTCAACTTTGATCATCCTGCCAGAAAGCTCATTGGTCT
This sequence comes from Tetrax tetrax, assembly GCA_009806455.1. Classification (NCBI taxonomy): domain Eukaryota; kingdom Metazoa; phylum Chordata; class Aves; order Otidiformes; family Otididae; genus Tetrax; species Tetrax tetrax. The sequence continues at coordinate 611,568 of WHYT01017505.1, forward strand.
GTAACTTTACTTGCAGAAAGAAATATCACCCTCTTGTTTTGGTCAGGGAGCAAGTCAAACTTTCAGTCATATTAAAATACAAAACATCAATACAGATGTAATAAAATAGCTACATTCTAGTGTGCCTTCCAGACTCAGTTTGTGGATGAAGTATGATTTCATAACATAAAGATTCATCAGGAACACAAAGAAAAATATCCTGCAAATTTATTTTTCCATTCACAATATTGCATAATTTGCTGTTCGATTAGTAGAAGCATATAATTAAAAACAAATCCCAGGTAATTAAATCAGGAAGTGATTTATTTCTAAATGGTATTTCTCATGGTTAGAAAGTCAGCAACAAAACTCTGCCTACATTTAGAGAGAATGCTCATAAGAAAAAATACCCATAAAAAAAACCAAAAGAAAAAGCAGGCCAGTAAAGGCAAGCAACAGATACTTTTTTTTTTTTTTTAACTTTTCCTATACAAGTTGTAGCTATAATATGCATTTAGTCACAGTTTATCAACCTCTTCTCTTTAATAGGCACAAATAGCCCAAGAAGATTAATACTGTACCAGTCATCTCCTCAGTCCCAAACTGGCTTTTATCACATGTAGTAAAATTGAGTGTCTTGTCTCTTTTTCATCTATTCTAACTGAAATCACTGAGGTTTCATTGATACATGAAGTACTTCAAAATCAAATTATTCTTACCTCTAGTAAGGAGAAAGGACTTTTTTGCCTCGTTATGGGAGCTCCTGTTCAATCCCATGGGAAGCCTCTCCCTGCCTCGCGGGGCTAAAAGCCCAGTAAACGCCATGGAAAACTGTCCCACTGCCTTTCCAGCTCTCTGGATCGGGTTTTTAAGGCATAACTGAAATCCAAATACTGACTCTAATTTTCATGTTCCCGGATGCTATCCAAGACAAGCATGGAAAACCATCCCACAAAGGTTTTAATTCAACACCTGTTGACGTTGGTGAGCATTAGTATTTCCCCTACAAGTAACTACACAAAAAGTATCTCTTCTCCTGTATGCCTTTTAACATCCACGCAATGAACTCTTCCTCAAAAATCACCCGGTTTGAACCTGAGGTGACGAGTCAACCACAATACATACGATCATTTGTTGCTCCTGCCACCTTCCCTTTTTTCCTCACTTGAAAAATTGATCATCCTAATACCAAAGAAAGTTTGTATTAACATAAATCTATTCCACTTAAGCACTGGCTTGGACAACGAATTATTAAGTCTTGACAAAAAGAATATTTATGAGATACAGAAGAGCCTTTTGACATAGAGAAATCAATATTTTTTCTTCCTCAGAATTCTCGGAATCATCAAAAAGATAATATTTATCTAGGAAAAAACCCTAAGGCAATGACAAGCAGGGTATCATATTTTTCTTAAGTCACTGCAATAAAATAAACAAGAAATTAAATCTAACGAAAGAGCCTATCATATGTCACAGGGACATATTATTTTATATACTAGAAAAAAAGGAAAGGGTTCACACATTTCCAGAGGAGACAGTGCCAGAGGCATACAGAGTTACACCCACACCCACAATTTTTTAAAAAAATATATTGTAATGGGGCATGCAAAGCTTCTATTATAGGATTTACATCACTGTGTTTTCTCAATGGACACAGGCATGAATCCCCAGGGTTAGCAGTATACAAAGTAACCTAAAAAACTCTGGCTCTACCAGCAAAACCTCCTCTAAAATGCACTGCCTTAAGCACAGCCTGCTACCTACGATCGGGTCTTGCATCAAACTCGGGAGGCTGAAGCGCTGGTTCTGCGCCTATCGACAACTTGCGCTCCTCCACTGTAACGGTTCTGTTAGGTGAGCGTGGGGAAATTAGATGTCTTCAGGGATAATTTGATATCTTCTACTGATGACTTACACAAAAAAAAAAAAATTGCACCCCAGGATCTGAGGACTTGCCCCTCATTCACCTTCAATAAGACCCTTACAATTTTTTGAAAATCCAGCTGTGCTTACCTTCCCTGATTCCAGTTATCAAAAGCTCTGAAACAGAAACAATATTACTCTTCCCATACTTATTCTTAAAGGTTAATTAATGTTTGTACACTACCTTGTAACATGCTTTGATGACTAAATTCCATTATTATCGATTTCCTCATACATCAGTGCACAAACCAGCATGATTGGCAGTTTTTGCTTCCAACTGATGCTCTACTGGAATCAAAGGGTATTGATGGTCATGGTTGAGATGCTGTAAGAGACCGTTTTGAGCACCACACAAATTACCTTCCTCAAGTAACACTGACCCTAGCCAGCACTATTGATCTTCCATTACATTCATAGAATCACGGAATGGTTTGGGTTGGAAGGGACCATTAAAGCCCATCCAGTCCAACCCCCCTGCAAGGAGCAGGGACATCTCCAACCGGATCAGGTTGTTCAGAGCCTCATCCAACCTGGCCTGGAATGTTTCCGGGGGTGGGGCATCCACCACCTCTCTGGGCAACCTGGAACAGTGTTCCTCCACCCTCAGTGTAAAAAATGTTTTCCTAACGTCCAGTCTGAGTCTACCACCTTCTATTTTAAAACTATTACCCCGCATCCTATCACAACGGGCCCTGCTGAAGACTTTCTCCCCATCTTTCCTATCAGCCCCCTTTAATTCACCTGTTGAACATCAGAGATGGAAAAAAATACAAAGTTTCCTCACTTCTCATTCATTTTGCTCTTATTTCCTTTTACCTATTATATAGTTTAACGATTTTTAAAAGTACCAGGTACCCAGAGTACAGCCATTTTTCAAACTCATTGATTTATATATCCAGGTGAATTTAAGTATGACTTTTCTTTGGGAGACCCTGGCTTCTGCAAAATGAAGACCACTCCCCAGGCAGGAAAGGGCAGAGGAGAAGCCCACTACAAGCACTCGCCTACCAGGAAGGGAAAGGGTCCTTCTGGGCAATGACAAGGGAAACCTAAGATTTTTTATATAAATATCAGCCTGTGATATTTGTAGTGTTTGAAGGGAAAGAAAATTAATTCATTCTGTTTTCACACACCAGAGTGAAAACGTTCAATTGCTCTGCTTATGACACCTCGATTTTATTCCTAGATTCACCACTCGCCATATTTCTAACCTGGGACAAATGGGGACAGAACCCTGCTTCTAGCACTTATAAAGGGACATAATCAAGCCTCCCTTCATGGGATATTAAAACTAGTTGCAATGTGTAATTATTATTTAAAGAAAAAAAAACCCGGAGGTCTCTCAGTGAAAGGCATTAAATACCAGAAAGCATTATTATTTTTACAGCATTTGAGTGCATTCATCTGGCATTGCCTTGCCTTTCCGACAAGAAAAGCCCGGAGGAGCTCAGCTGACCTCAGCATTATACATTTCCCTCTTATGCTCTGTGCCTCTGTTCAGGTCCGTTACGTAATTTAAATGCTAGTTTTCATTGTTCAAAGGAAACTATACTTCTGAGATGCCTCTGATAGGAGATTATTTTCATTTCATTTTGTGGTAGTTTGAATTCTGGTCAATCTTTTGTGTCTTTTCTGTTCAGCGCCAGCTGCTTTGTACGTTAGCTGGTAGCGAGTTCTACATTCCAGTGTTACGGGAAGGGACTGTAGGAAAAGATCATTGTCCTTTTGTACTGCAAAAGGAACGGTATTTCATTTGAGACAGAAAGAATACACTTTAAAGCCAAGCATTCGTTGATGCTGTAGCAAAACATCCACTTTTCTTTTTAGTCATGTATAAACCAAGCCTCTGGGAACACGCAGTACTTTGCATAAGAGGGCAGTAAATAATTGGGCACTGGTTTATGCCAGGCCAACTTAATGCCACGCTATTAATATTTAAAATATTGCTACTGTGTTCACCAAGAGACTGAAGAAGTAACAAAAGTATAAATGGTCTAAAAGCCGTTCTAAAAAAAAATTAAAAATAAAACATAATGAAAGATTCCTTTCAACTGAATGTGGAGTTGGATAAAGAACAGCATCGTGACAATGCACCTGGAAGAGATGTCAGAGAAAAGGAGGTTTTGGTGGTGGCGGTTTTTTTTTCACTCTGTGCCCTGCTCTCTCTTTGAAAGAGAAGTATTTTTCTTTCTATAACATGGGTAAATATTCACAATGAGCATATGTTTGTAATTTCAGATACATTCAAAGCAGAGTCTAGCTAACTTCAAAAGGGTTATTCTGGCCGTGACACTAAAACACACACTAGCTGACAGCCAGGTATGTACCCACGGCAGCAGGTTACCCCAGCAAGGTCACTCCCGTTCATTTCATGAACATTCCTGAAGCTGCTATACGGTACAGCCACTCTGTGCCCATTTGGAGCTTTAAAAACCTTCCCTTTGAGATCACTCGCAGTTGCTATGTACTAAACAGTTTTCAAAATCCAGCTTTGAGTCAGAAAACCCACACGCACGGAAGAGGTCCGTGGAGAGAAATATCTGTGAAATGCTGACCTTCTGATTCCATCTTCAAACCAAGACTTGCATGATAGCAACAACTCCAAAATAAGTATTTGATTGATAATATCCTGAAAGTCAAATTTGTGTTCTTTAAACACTCTGATGGAGGCATAAAAAAAATCCCCTTTGCCTCCTTTTCCACAATTTCATATAAAGAAGGAAAAAAAAAACACAGACACTTTCGGATCCGTGATTTTGAGGCTATGATTAAATAGTAAGACATATCTTCTTGAGTTTGTAAAACGCTGCCATTTTATACATCACAACCCTTTCTCTTTAGATGTCAGTACTTTCAGACATTACTCACACAAAGCTTGACAGTGAAGCACGCTCAGATCTGAGGAAGCAGCAAGAGGGTCTTGGTGGCCCTGGCAAATCCAAGGATCCTTCAATGCATCTGAGCCAGCCACGACTCCTTTTCTCTGCCTCCTGTCCCAAAGGCATGAGTGTGTGAAAAATATTTATGTAGAAATTGTCTTTTCCCATCTAACTTGTTTTGCCTAACATCATTGCTGTTTTGCTAACGAGGTTTAACCAAACTGGCCTGTAACATTAGTACATTTGGATGTTATTGTCAAGAATTTTTTGCTTGGGCTGTAGATGAAGAAAGTAGCCGAAGAATAAAATCCCACCATTTATCTGCATACACTTAATCATAGCTCTCTTATTTATTTTTTAGCTGTCTGCTAAAAATATGATGCAAGGATGAAAGTAGAAGGCTATGTAACTTTTTTTTTTTTCCTGAGTTTGCTTTACTTTGCATGAGAAATTGTGCTTCTACAGCGCAGACTTTGGCTGGCAAGATGGGGACCTGCACACTTCAGATACAGAAGCCTCCCAGATGTTCAGAGAAGGTGCAGCTACTCTTGCACCCCTTTTGGGACCCATCTGATATTCAACAATATCTAAGATTACACAGTACAAGCACCTGAAAGGAATAAGTTTATCCTGAAAGGTTTTCTAAAAATGGTAAAAATAAATGTTTTCTGTTCTCTCGTGAAATGCATCCCTCCCATGGTGATTAACATGACCGCCCTGAGCACAGTCAGCAGAGCTGGTCTAAGGGCACCAGGCTGTGAGCATTTCTATTTTGGAAATGTGAAGAGGAATGAATATCATTACATGAAAACATTTACTGAAGTTGTGAACTCTGAAGATTTGGGGGTAAGAAGCACTCGTTTTGCATCAGTGAAACCCAGCAGGTTCCTTGAGCTACCCCTAATTTACACATGGGGAACTGAAGGAAGAAGCAGGATTCACTGGGATTGTGCAGAAACCGTCTTGGCTTTCACATCCGAAGAATGCACAAGATTCATGGCACCCCCGGCACGAACATTCCACCCAACAAAACAGCATAGGTCAGACCCTGCACCCTCTTGCTACCTGCTGCTGCTTTCCAGGCTGAAAGTTAGAGCTTGCATCTTCCTTCAGTGTCTGGAAATAACAGTTAAAAGGAGAGCTTTTATTTTTATCAGCCCCATACAGTACAACTGCCCTGAAGCAAAAACATCTAATGCTGGTCACAAAGTGCTGACAGATTTCTGTAACCATATGTGACCCTTGCTATTATAAATAATCATCACATTTTTACATGCCACTTTGTAAGTCATATGTTAACAGGCAGATGTATACATAATGTGTCTGATTTGATGGTAAATTGACAAACATTTCAGTAATGTGACATAAACATCCTACATTCATACCAAACTGACGGCAGAAAAGTTGTGAGTGTTCCTAACAGTGAGCCACTCTGGTTAGGAATGTTTTTAAAGGATTTTCATAATGATAATAAAATAAGAAACGAAAATATTCCTCACTCATCCTACAACAAGCCTGCAGAAGTGGCAGCTCCTGATCTTCTCTCTAGTTAAGACAAATCCTCTGGCTTTAGTTGTTTTATTACAATAATCAGTACAATTGCCACGACATGGGATCCCATTTTCTCCCATCCCCTCCTGAACACTGACGGCAAGGCTGTATTTTATAAACACTTTCCAATTATTTCCCTTGGGCTGGATGAGACACACACTGGTGAGCACTTAGAAGTTCAGCATTTTCTCCGAGATCGGCAGCGAGTGCCTGCGTGAAAGCTCTCTCTGCAGGGCACAGTGTATTTGAAACGCAGATTTCCTCGCCTCCCCGCAGGATCTCACAAATACATCTCACGGGGAATTCAGCTCTCCACAAATCTACAATGCTTACATTTGCCCACGAGGTCCTCCAAGTGCCCCGGCGCTGATGGTGGGTTACATAAAGAAGAAATCCTCAGCTATCTAATTACAACACGGAAGAGCATGTGTCTCTGAAAGCCCTATGCGAACACTCCGCTCCTTGAATATTTTAATAACATAATCATCTGTCGCAATGATTAATAACATCGTGTTATGTTGACAATGACCCTAAGAGAAAATAGTCATTTGAATCTATACGACACCCTGTGTTCGCTCCGTCCGTACCAGAGAAGGAAACGATACGCACACCCCACGTATGCATTTCGGCAGTGCCACTTCATCTCAGCCTCGTGTACCTAAAAGAAAATTTGCATCTGGAAAAACATTGTATACCGGGGTGGGGGGGGGGAACCAACAAAAAACCCCCACCTAAAATGCTGACACCAAACTCATTTTGCACCAGTAATTCACATTGGTTTTGCACTGCAAGGTGATTTGATAAGCCAAAATAAAATATTTTAGTAAGTCTTCTCATGAAAGATAAAGCCAGTGAAATCCATTTCTTTCTTTCACAACTGAAGTACTCCAAGAGCAGTCACAGACCCACCTGAGAGCTAAGTGTCCTTGATGCTCCATTCAGACATCTCTGATTAACTGCAATAAGTGCTAAAACGCGTTTATTGTTAAGACTCAAAAAAAAAATTGTCTGGGAACGTAAGGAAATCTTACAAGCACCCAGTCAAGTCACATACTCCCACTGTTTTGAAAGGTAACATGCATCTTGCTAAGAGAAGTGATCTGCAACAAAAAACAAACCATTTTTTTTCAGCTAAAAAAAAAAAAATCATAGAAAAATTGGACTGGATTGTAATGTGTACCCTTATCTGCAGAAAAACTACCTGCCAGACGAAAGAGAGGATCTAAATGTAGAGATCTCTGTTAGAGCGCCTGAGTTTCCCACAAAAAAAAAAAAGATCAGCACTATTTCCATATCCCAATTTGGGATTAATTTTTTTAGGCTTGCTAATTACCTTGGAGCATTCGATAGGCAGAGTTCAGAGCTCACGTTTGATTCTCGCAGAGATGAGTAGCAATTGTACATTCAGAACAAGTGCAGCATATGCGCAAATTTATCTTCATTACCGGTCTGTTTTCAATGACCAGAGCAGTTGCAACACGCCAGATTTTGAGGTTATTTATGATCCTCATGACAGCTGAGATATGCAAGTAAACACTCACACCCATGTCACTAGGATATCGCTAACGTCGCTTCTTCAATTGTAAAATGGGAATAATAATGCTTAGCAGTCCACACTGCTCATTTAATGGAATAATTAACTAGAGACAATTTATGTTCCAATTTAGATCCCTCATAACTACAGCAGAAATAAGAGAATTTCACAGCGAGTAAGTCATGGCACGGTGCCTTCGAGGCGATTAAGTGTCCCCAGCACCTGCTGGGGAACAGTGCCACAACAGAGGGGCCACTGCTCAGGTTGTGACCGCAAACCTGAACATCACAAAATTTTTAAAAAGCGCTAAGCCACATTAGTTAGCAAGGGAAGTTTTTCACATTTTTATGTGTTCAAACCAGCAGAGGCTAAAATTTATGCAGATTAGAACGTTTCATGTGGACTCGACTCATTTTGCAATCTCTACAAAGCTCAGCCTTTATTGGACACTTTGAAGTGTTTCACACAAATCAACAAGTTATCTGTAATCAATTGTATTTCCAAAAGTCTCTACGGTGTTACACATCTCTAAAAATGTAGCTTTTGCCTTGGGAAGACTTTTATTTTTTTACCATATAGTGCAGTAAGGAGAGGTGTATCAGTGGCAGGAGAGGCTGCAGACCCCAGAAGGGCTTTGCGCGACTCATGGTGGGCTACGGCAAAATGCGCGTTAGGGTGAATTCCCCCCAACGGCAGCCTATGAAGATATGGTACTTACTGGATAAAGGTTACTGCTCAACTTTACTTCTGCTTTGGCTTTCAAGATCACCGTGACATACATTAAAGAACATTTCCATGCACATTTTCTTTGTACTAACAGTCAGTGGAGTACTTTGCCCAGGGTAAAGCGGAACTCGGCCGTTTAATGATGTATGCTTCAGATTCTTTGTGAGCCATTTACAGCTATGAACTTTAACACAGGAGTTTAGGGATATTTCAGGAGCCATTAGCATAAAAATCCCTTATTAGGATCCTCTAATGCTACAATTCTTGAATGGCGTTTTTCAATTGTAAGGTCAGAACAAACATGCAATCAAATTGCTAAATGTGTCACACACAGGAGCCACACATCTGCGTTCCCATGGAAACCGCTTCAGTTATGTGTGGGGCTGACATTTATTCATTTTTCTATTATTTTACCATCTCTCAAAACTCACCTGTTCATCCAAAGTTTTCAACTTCCAAAGGCTGAGCTCAGTACTAGGAACACTTTATTTGAAGCAGACTTCAGGAAAAAAAATGGCTTTTCATTCATGAATATTGAATGAACAGTAGTTTGGGTGGGATTAGTATATATGTCAGAATCCGAAAAGAAACTGAACGCCTAAAGTTTGCAATTCATAAAATCTCAGCTGAGTGACTCTTGTCCTTCACACTTCTCCCCTACACCTTCAAAATGGATACTGTGCTACTTTAGTAATTAATTTACACAGCCCTTACTTTTCTTATTTTTATTGCAAGTTGACTACTTAGGCAGGATTTTTCCCCTTGATGTACCCATGTTGTCTGATATTGTCTGAATTCATATTAGTGGAGCTTGGGAAGACTGAACCAATTTAGTTAAAAACAGGAATTGACCTAAAGTGCTGTCAAAAACTTAAAACCTGAACTTCTTTAATCTTTTAGATGAACATACCAATTTAACGAGAAGTGGCATTCTTCTGTGTATTGCATTCACAGCCAAAAAGAAAATAAAACCTGTTCATACGAGATTACAAGTCCAAAATGAGGAAACTAGAGGAACAGTAGTTTTCATATGGATGGGATAAGGCCACAATTCACTGAACAGCATATTTTTATACAATTGCTTTGGATTACTGGAGACATTACCAAGCTATATTTTTACTGGTTATATTTTAATATTTTTCCATGGCTACTAGAATAATAAATTACAATAGGGATATTTAAACCAAAGAACAAACACTTTCAAACAGATACATTATGTAATTAGACATATTAATTATGAGATAAATAGATTTCCAGCTTCTTTTTAACATAAAATAAGGAGAAAGGAAGAAGTCGAAACAAGGTTGCTGCCAAAGCCAGACCGTTCCAGAAGAACATAAAGCTGATATTTCTTAACCTCTACAGACTTCCAGAGAAACATTTATTAACATTTCCCCCTCTCACTAGCTCTCTTGCCCTGGAAGGACACTTAGCATTTGCAGACATTTTTCCACACCACTGTCTGTTCCCAGAGAAGCATTTCCTCCTCTCAAACCTTGTGGTCCCTAAAGCAGCCCTTGCAACAAAGCAGAGTTGTCATCTCTGAGCTTCTGAGTATCCTACAGTGATTTGCTGACCCTGCCAAGCACTATTTCAAAAGAGTTTGTTTTTATTCTCAAATTTCTCTTTTCATTTTCCCCCATTAAACCTCAAGTAATTAAGTTGGACCACCCACCGGTCCAACTAGAAAGCTGGACAGACTCTTTAATTTTGTCTTCTACTCCTGCCTCCTCAATAAATAATTCACTTTTTCTGTATTTTTCCATGTGACTCCTGTAATTTGTTCTGCCAGCAATACAGACTGGGTGTACCTGTACAGCTGCAAGACACATTTTTGGACCAACTTCTGCTTACTGCTATAGTAACCAAAACAGCCTTGTCCTTCACGCATAAGACAGATTTCCTCCTGAACAGGCAGGATTTGCCCATAACATTTGGACCCGCTCAGGGCCCCGATTAGACCCCCCACAGCTGCGTTAAACCCCCATAATTCACACCTCTCAATCTTCAGCATTCACAGCCACTGCAAAAGCTCAGGTGTCTGCGAGACTCAACTTTCATTCTGGTTTCACTGGGACTCTTACCTCCTCACAGGCTACCTCTGCCCCACCATGTTTCTTTCCTGTCTGCGCTAATTAACGCAGGAATTAACCCATGAGTAACTTGGCTTTATCGTAGTCTCTTCAGTGCATCTGCACAGTGATTTCTACCTCTCGCCACAACATCCTGTGTGGATTTCAGTCCTCAATCTAAAGCCATGATGCCTCTCAGCTCTGCTTGTAGCTAACTTCTAGATGCGATATTTTACCTATTTGTTGACACATATGGTCTGCAGTATAACCAGTGAGGTTGCTTTTTGTCCCTAGCTAGCTTCATGAACACATACTACCACTTCAAAAGGTTTCTCCCCAAAATGTTTGCACCTCACAAAACAAGGCAAAAACATAAAAGAATGATGTCTGGTGTGGGGGAGGCCTCTGGGACTGGCTCTGCTCCATCAGATACAACACTGATTTTCAAATCATCACAGAGTTTCTGAATATGTTTGGGGGCTGTTTACACTTTACATAGAAGGATGGCTTTCCAACACAAGCTGTCATTAGTCGAAAGACCTCTCTTCCACTCAGAAGGTCCCTTATGGATGAAAAGTCCTAGGTGCCTTGTCCAAATAACACTTCCATTGCCTTGGCTCAACTAGTTCACAATCGTTCAAGGGCAACGAGAAAAACGTTGCTGTACAGCCTTTAGCACAGAGCCAGCACGTGTCCTCTGCTTCACGCCCATAGCCTTGACAAGTCAAAAATCAAATCTACCTCGACCAGAGCATCACCACCACTTTTGACTAGCCCAGGCTGAAGCTAACTTGCTGACACTGAACCTCTCCTGTCAGTCCTTTTTTCTAGCTGCTTTGTGTCAGCAAGACAGAGTTCTTCATAAAATTTCCCAGTATCATCAATGCTGCTGTGGAAAGCAAAACACTACATTACAACACCGTCGCTGTACTATCAGCTACCCTACTTATGTCCTGTATCAGTTACTGCACTGGTTAGGAACACTTTCACAGACAAAAGAGCTTTTCTAAGGAAAAGTTTTATATGCCAAAAATTTCCTTTGCAGATTTACATAGTGGCTCCTTCTTGAACTTCTGATATTTTGTACTATCTAACAATAATGGTTTGCTCAAATACCAGAACTTTCACAAATCTATTTAAAATAAACTATGATTTAAGCTAATTGGAAATACGTGTACTTCTGGCCTCTTCAAGGAGCCTACTACTTCAGTGCAATTTTCAGGTAAGTTTTAAAGGCTTCTTTTTCTCAGTGTCTGATAAACGTACTTTTTTTTTTTCCCTTCTTTTTAAGTACTTCCCCAGGAAGGCAGTTCAAAATCTTTTAAGACTATAATACTATTTGGACCCTCCTGTTTTGGAAACCATACACTACTAGAAGCTGAAATAGCGTTCAAGCCACTGAACTTAATTTTTCATATAACATGCACGTTGATTAGCACATGCTTATTGCTTCTGGGTTTTTTTAAATTGTTTTGGGTTTTGTGGATTTTTAAATGAAAGCAGGCACACACAGGTTACCAAGCACACTGTGCTGATACGAGCTGTGGGATGAGGCATCTCCACGCTGCTGCTGCCTTTGAGTGAGACTGGGAAAGCCCTTAGTCATTTTTTTTTTTTTAAATTAGCTTTTTACTGATTATTACACTGATTATTCAGAATTTCTTAAGATAATTTAAGAAGCGTTGACACACAGTGGTAGAACGACTGCTAATACTGCCAACATAAAATAAGAACAGACTGCAGGATTTCTAGTACGTAGAGCCAGCGGTCAGTTCCACCATACACCAAAAATTCCTGATCAAGCACTGCAACATCATCCAGTACTGCAGGTACCTTCTGACACAGGCACACAGACCACCTACATCTATTGGCCTCGCAGAAGTGACAACTTGGCGCAAGATTTTAAAACCAGAGCTGCCCCCAGCCTGCTAAATTCATCCCCTCCCAAACAATGAGCAGCTCTGATCTGACTTCATAGGAAGTGCAGGGAACTTTGTAATTTTGACAATCAATTTCTTATTCTGCTACCTAAGCATAAATTCATATGCTAAGTTTTAGAGCAGGTTTCTGAAAAATCAAGGCTCCAGCTCAACTAAGCCAGGCAGTAAACAGTAATTTAGGTTAACGCAGGAACAGTCAGGCTGGCTTGGGGAGTAAAGCCAGAGCACTCTACTGTCCACAGGGGAAAAAGAAGAAAAAAGTTTGAAATGTAAAACTCCATGAGATTTACTATATAAGAGAAAAGGGGGTAACTTTATAATTAGCATAAAAGATAAATGGCTCCAAAAGCCATTTGATATGAAAACAGAAGCACAAACAACTTAAAAAATATGCATTATTATACTCAAAGCAACAGAACAACTTTCCGGAGTAACACACGTACAGATATGAGTTTCCTTAGAATGTAAAATTAACTACTTGATAGATTGAGGGAATAACAATCTGTCGTAAAGAGATCTTTAAAACAAGGCACATACACCCTGTAAGACTTTAATTGTACATCTCTGTGTTTTAGAAGCACAACTGACCTTCTACATACTACAAATCCATTGATTTTCAATAATTCCTAGTGCTCAGCAGGATCCTTGATTCTCAGAGCAAGTCGACGGAGAGTATTTGTAAATCTGTTTCTTCAATTGTAAGTGCCTTAACAAAAGCTCTTCTTTAGCAAATTTATCTTTTGAAAATTTAACAAAGTTACACGTACATCTGTCACTGTAGTGCTCTATCCTTGCAATTAGTTTTTTGAAAGTAGTGGCTAGATAGTCACCCAATTCTTCAATAAATATGAAGAGAACTTTCTTTTTATCATTTTAGGACCACAGAGTGGCTTAAACGCAGGGGTTACTTGTAATGAAGCAATGATGAGTCAAAAAATTAAACAAGACCAGCAATATGCACTAGTTCCTTGAATTATACTGAAATATTCCTCAGTGTCTTTGGCCACACACAATGCAAAGGAAAATTAACATCTCAAAAAGTTCTCCTTTTTGTCCTTGAAGGCTATGATCTGGCAAGTAGAAATGTCTATGAGCAAGATCAGCTTTTGCCCTCAAGTTCTTGTTGTTCTGACCCTGGGTCTCCCTTGAGTTAAAGCGGCACCACCCCACAATTGCAGGATCGCTCTTGCAGACACTAGGATGACTAGGAAGACATTTCCTTGAGATCAAGATGTCAAAATACTCCCCTTAGTTCTCTCATTTTGCTCACTGCTCTCTCCAGTGCTTTTGTCAATCTATTGTTTGTCTTCCCCTTGGTTTGATTCATCTCCCATTGCATATCTGCTTAGTTTTTAGTCTTCTAAAAGTATTTTGCACTGGAGGGGAAATTTCTTCCAGAAAAAAAAAAATAAATAAAAATTCTTGGCTCTGAATACTGGCTATTTTGTTTTTTGAACGATGCTCAGCTCTTGCTTTAGGTATTCTCTTTGCACCATTATATTGTTTCATTTTTTTGTTTGGGTTTTTTTTTTCAGTTTTAATAATCTGCAGGTTTTTAAACATACCTAGCAGTCATTTTCTGTAATCTTACATTCACAGTGCTGGAGCAAATACTCTGCAGTGAACATCACACACAGTATACTTTCCCAGCTAAAATGAAAAGACATGAGGTAAGAATGCCAAGACTGGTTTGACGCTAGAGGACAGGTATATGCTTCAATAAAGAAATTCTCCAGTGGATCACAGCGCATGCTGCTGTCTCACCAGTAAACACATCTGGGCAGTCACTTTTCCTTTATTAGGAAAGCATCGCTCTCTTCCACCAATTAAGAACGTTGTTATGCATTTCTTTTTTAAACACTACTTACTTACTACAGCAAAGAAAAAGTAAAAATATTGTTACATGGAAAAACATTATTTAAAAAAAATTGCAACACTACTGATTTTCCCCTCCCCTCCTTAACAGCAGCATGAATTATTCTTCAGCAGCCAGCACATAACATCAATTAGGAACAGAAGCAAGATGTGCTACTATAAAAGGACACTATCTCCCCTTGGCTAAAATGACCTTTTTAAAACCAAGGTAAAACTTTTAATTAAAATCTGAGTTGCTTCTAGGACTGTCTTAAAACCAGGAACTTATCATTAGATTGAGGTAATTATGAAGTACCAAACATTTCAGAGCTAAAAATAGGTGACATCTATCACATACTGATTGATATCGGTTATATAAATTTGTATAACAAGCAGATTGATGTAAGCATATATTTTATTTAAAAAGAGAGAGAGTAAATCCATGTCCATTTGTTTGTTACATTTTATTCATAAACCAATATAAGTTGTGCAACATCTATTTTATTTGCTTGTATACAAAACGGGTTCATTTATGACAAATTGATTAATGTATATGATACACTGGCTTGCAGTTGCAGAATATTAGATGTAGCAGAATTGCTTTTTTCTCATTTTCAGAATTACTTTTTCTAAGTCATTCATTTGTTGATAGCCATACTAGCTGGATTTAGACACATAAAAATCTATTTGCCTTTAAATTTGAGCAACAGCCATCGATAGGACCTCTGTGTGTAGCTGGGCTCTTTCAGTACTTTAAAAACACATTCTTGTACTTACATGAATTGAAGGCAGTCATAACAGAATTTGAATATTAACCTTATACTTGTATATTTAGTGATAGCTGAGCAGTCATATGTGAAAAAAAAAAATAGTTCACAAAACAGACATACGTACATAAAACAACACTTCCATAACAGGTACGTGTTGCACATTTTATTCACAGGTATTCACAGGTATTCAAACTTAATAGACACACTTTCATAAAAATGTTGTGGCTGGCTTAACGATGCACACTTCAGGCAATCTTTGAATCTCAGGTCATTCTCCTCATACTCTGGGCACAGACTGGTACCTGGCAGAAGGAAGGAAGCAAGGGGATGGCTTCTCCTCCCTCTCCAACATGGCCAAACAGCACAGACGGCAGCAGCCTACAGCCACATCACAGGTATATTTTACAGAAGACATGGCTTTATAAGCTGTTTCCACCACAGCCTGCTTGCTCCATCTGTGTTATAGTTGGTCATGGTCATTGTAGACAAGAACACCACAAATAATGCATTTTATTTACGAACCCAGGACCAGACTGCCAGGCGTCGAACAACAACTGTGCTGCCCAGCCAGTGAGGCAATTTCAGGGTTGGCAGCGGAGCTGAGGTCCATTGGAGCTCCATCTGCTGACACGGACAACAAAGTTAGCCAAAACTCATCCAGAATTATCATATCTGTAATTTGCACAGATCTTTCATCTCTGGGCAGAGAGCTGTCAAAAATCTGAGCTAGTGACTAGTCACGGAGAAGAGAGCAAGAGAAACTTTTCCCAGTGGGAGATGGTTGGTGGAGAACTACGGGGGGGGGGGAATAATGGAGGACAGTCTCCCCACAAAATAACTGCAGATTTCCTTTGTCAAAGCCTTTCCCATGGATTTCAACACGAGAAGGGAAAATATGGGTCTATGTATGTGTTTTTAATATACATGTATTTAATATATACTTCCTGAGGACCACAGCAAAGAGTTTACATCAACATACACAACAGTACTTTATTGGAAAAAGCCGTGCAGTCACTGGTTTGAGCTTCAATATTGAGTCTCAATTCTAGTTCAAAGGCAGCAGTTTCTTATGCAAGGGGTATTGGTTTCCAGTACTGGCACCAGTGAACTTCACTGTGTGTACTACTGAAAGTTCTGGACTCTGATAGTGCCAGAAGGCTCTAGAAGTGTATTACACTTTTAAAACATTGCTGTTTACTCTTCGCTATGCAAGATCGGAAAGTATTCCTATTTTAAATGCAGAGAAGGAGGCAGAGAGGATAAAACATTAACTTCAGGCTAGCAGAGGCTTTTGAAAGGTTACAGCACACTTGGCAGAAGTGATGGAAATCCGTGTCAAATCAATAGGTGCAACTGATTACCTGCTATCATTGATGATGTTGATAGCACTGCTTCAGATCAGAAACTTGAAAGCTCTTGTTTGATGATAGGTTAAAGACGTTGCGTTCACATCTCACTTCAATTACATTGCAGGGGTAAGAAATTAAATAGGCATTAGTCAGTCAACATTATTATCTCTGAATTAAGAGAGAAAGACAGAAATCACTAATATAAACACATTTTAGTAAGGCAAACACTGCATTACACAATGGATTTACAATTATGTATGTTAAAAATAAGATTAATAAAGATAAAGCCTTCTTTCACGTATTCTGATGTTCTACATGTTAGAAAGAATGGCATGTTTGAAAACACGATGCCTGACCCTTTAATGTTCATTTAATCTTTTCTAATGTTGCATTTGCTTTTAAATGGAAATGTATTTGCTGAAACACAAGAGCTCTAGTGATTCCAATACACTCCTAACCAGAGTAAATCCATCTACCCTGAAGCCCAAATATTTCAGAAAGAAAAAAAAATCAATACATTTTAACACAAGCCAATAAAGTTACATCTGAGATGAAATATCCTTATTATAACCAATACATTTCCCCTGGAATGTATGTAACATTGCTGAAACAAACCTACAGTCATTGGAACTCAAAGTTAAAACTAGTTAAAAGAAAAAAGAAAAAAATAGACAAAAAAAAAAAAAAAATCACTACCAGCACTCTAACCCTGATACATTACTATGTATCAGAAAACATGCAATACTTCTGTTTCTTCATCAAACACTCTAACCTTACTCATCTTGTACAATTCAGCACAGTGTCAACAACTCCATGCCCCTTCCCAAAAGATATCTTGGGTCATAGCAATCTCATTTGAGTCAGACAATAGATTCCTTAATATAGAAAGAAAGGTGAAGCGTGAAGAGCATCGCACTAGTTCCTTTTTTAATTTCTCTTTCTATTCACCTATGCATTTTAGGAATTTAATGAAAAAAAGTCTTCCAACTCATGTCTGTATTGCCTGGATGCTATGGCTTTTGTGGACTTTCCTGTGATGGGGCAAGGAAAAGACTGAGTCCCATGGGAAACAGCGACTTGGCAGAAGAGCAGGCAGATGTTGCCGGTACCTCCCTCTCACATCCAACCACGCAGCAGTATTGTCTGAAAAACAGTACGTGCCTGACATCTGCCTATACTGCCTTGCCACTAGAAAATGTCATAAATGCTTTATATATAGTTTTGGGTTTTTTTAAGAGAAGGTTTTACAAAAAAAAAAAAAAAATAAAATAAAAAGTCCGTTACCCTTCGCATGTTTCCCCCTTCACAAGTGACCCGAGATATAGAAACTCGACTACCAAGATCATAACTATATATAGCTATATATAGTTATATATCTAATCATTGCCTGATTAGATCATCCTGGTTTGACAGGACTAAAATTTTAAGTTCCTGAAACAATATGTACTCCCTCTAGTGTTCAAAAATCCACTCCAAACAGTGAATAAAGTGCACAGAATCAGAGCGAAGTCATATTCGGTTTTAAACTAAAGGCATATTAAAAAAAAAAAAAATGTATGGCTTGAGAATTAATAGACACTGAATTAAATCTCACTCATTCACATTTCAAAGAGGAGCTAAAAATTTATGAAGAGTTAAGGTTGAATACAGACCTGGTCAGGAAAAGACTCATGAAACACTCCTCTCTTCCTAGTTACACTGCTCAATTTCCATTTGGTCAGAAATCAGTACATTTAAACCAATACACCATTCAAGTAATTTGTCTCTAAGAAAACAGCTAACACTATAAATTCACAATAAGATTAAAATTAATTATTTAAATCGAAGTTTTCTGCTTGTTGGTTTAAATCAGAACTGAATCACTTTGACTTAAGTTAATTCACCTTACTGAACCCTGTAATCTCTACATCAATGACAAAGCTGTCATGGACTTCAAGAGGACAGTTTAGGAGGATTCCCTTGGGCTACACCAACCAAACTCTTGCTTGATTTTGCCAGAATCACGCTTAAATAATTACTCATCTTTTTTTTTTTTTTTAATAGAGTGACATCAAACAGCATCAGGAATCACACAACCCCGTGCTGCAAGACTAAGGCAACACACGAAGTTCTCCCCATGTCACCCCATGTCCCATGTTTAACCAGCCCTGGTTGAAAGCTAACTTTGTTTCTTCTCCAGCAGCAGTAAAATCCAGATCCAGCTGCACGGACACAGCGCCGTCTGAACCCTTGTAAAACTCTGTTTACATCAAATCAGGCCCCATCTGTCCCCTCGCAGAGAATAGATTGGCAGATCAGGCTCTAAGAGTTTTCTGCACTTGAATTGTTCTTTTCTGGGGCATAATTACAAATGCAGCATTTTTAATAAAAAGCTGGCTAATGTTTTACTGCCATTGCGGTGAAAGAGAAAGATCCTGCATTCATTATTCACAACTCTCTCTGAAGTCATAGCTGGATTTTGCCAACACATTAATTCTCACTATTTTTCTGAGGAAAAAGAAAAGATCTTTGGAGGAGAACCAAAGTAGTGAGCATACACAACAAGCACACATGCAAATCCAAATCAGAAAATGTTTTCAGCTAAAAAATGGCTGCATATAAAAATAGAAAGGCAATTTAAACAATCAAATTAAATAATACAATTAAAACAAACTAATTCATACATTCCCATGGGTGTCTTGATGAGTTCTAAACGTAGGTCCAAATTAACTGAAATAGTAGAATTATAACAGAAAAACGTAATGATCCTTGCCCACCCCCTGCAAATGGCTATTTCACTAGATATCCCATCTTTATATATTTGCACTATTCCTTTCCTAATAGCCATTTCGGAGCATCCAAAGGGCTTTTGTGAGTGGTTACATCTTTCCGGGAACCACATGTAGTTCTGATAAACACTGATGTAATAAAATCAGACTTTACCACCCATAATGAGGCAATTATTTTGCAAGCTAAAAATAAAGATGAAAAATCCAATTAAACCACTTTATTCTCACTAATACTGACCAGTTCTTTTTTTCCTGCACCTTTTACTCAGAAAACATGCACAAATTATCATGTAATTCGAGCCCAGAAACATGATGCTGTATAGATACATATTCGGAACCTAATTTCAGACCTTATGGAGACACCTTTAAGAAAAATGGAGCCCTAATTCAATAAATACTGTTTTTTACATTTTCTTCAACTCTTCCGGGAAACATCAGCAACAACAGCATTACCATATCCACAAGGCAGTCAAGAAATCAGTAGCTTATTACCTATGATCATGCCAAATTGCAGATGAATTACGTAATTCATCTTTACAGGTCACATTATGGTGACTACACTCACATGGGGTGAATATCAACAGAAAACTGTCCCCATGGTTACACCTTGATTAATTCCTGTATTATTTGTAGAACTGTAGCATAAGCAGCTGCTGGGCAGAAACCCAATGTAAACAAGGTACCCTGCTTAACTGGGATATCCTATTGAATTATCTTTTATTGTACCAGTAGAAGGCTATTAATAGTGACGTTTTCAATAAGCTGGATTTTTAAAGTGAACTAGAAATCACCACAGTGGGAATCAACACTTGGAAGTTATTGCTATACCACTGAAAATAGAAAGAAATAAAGAAATACGTACATAGTTATTAGATGTATTTTTGAAGGGAGACTTTTTCCCCTCTATATGATTTCCTACAACTGCACTCACACTTTCAGGTCTTAAGTTTTGCTCAGGCAACACCAAGGGTTGTGCTTACTTTGCAAGGAAGTTCTAAATTGATGGCCACAAGCACAGCCTATTAAATACAACGCCAGTAAGATTTAAAGACTATAATGGGAAATAAATGGCTAACCGCAGAGAGAACCACATGGGAGGGAAGAGGTGCATCAACCCACTCCGAAATACAGAATGGGATTTGGTTCACACAGAGCTTTCCAATTATAAAACTATGGGTGTGGTTTTAGAAAGGGATCCTTTTTAAAGCTAGTTTAAAATACGTACGGCAAGAACATGTGAAGATAGGGCTCCTGCTGCAGAGACACCAATACTATCAAAAACATCTGCAGCACCAAAAAGAAAAGTGGGGAGGGGTAAGGGACAAGCAGAGATAAAAGAATAAAAATAAATAAATAAAAAACAAATTAAATCTGGTGGATGTCCTCCTAGTCTTTCAGCAGATTTTGCCCTGCATCTATGCAGAATCAGACGTATGGATTTGGGCCAAAAAATACACAGTTATGATTTTATTGAACAATCTTTATTGGAGGAGAGGGGTTGTTAAACTTTCATTTAGAGCTTTTTTTAAAAGGTAGTTCAGCAAAAAGGTTGAAGCTCTGGGGATGGTTATTGCAAGATAAATGTGAGAGCTTTACAGATCCAGAGTGAATCTGTGTATGTAGAACAAGGAAGGAGAAAGAAAACATTCTCGAGAAATTAAAGACATCTCCCACTTTTCACCTGTCCTTTTCTTCCCCAGAACCACCTATCACCCTAACCTTTTTCTTTTTTGCTTCCAAGATTAAGGACTCTTCGGGGCACTTTACCCACTGAAAGCATTTGAGTCAGACCTCTCATCCTTCCCTTTTATCATGCTAATAAAAGCCTTTTTTTTTTTCTTCTTTAAACACCTACTCAAACTGTTTTCCAGTCTGTTCACCTTTGCAATCCCCTCCTCACTTCATCACCAGTTAATAGGTGGCATTTAAAGCCTGGCAGTTCCTCAGCACATGGAGTGGGTGTCCCGATCTGTTTTGAAGAGAAATTTTGGTTTATCTGCTTGCTCTCTTCTTAAACATATCCCTTTCCCTACACCAGACAACCCCTGAATCAAAAAAACATTCAATATGCATTTCATTTTTTTTTTTTTTTTTGCAACTCATTCTCCACTTAGGAACTCAATTTTGCAAGTTCAAGAAAAATCATCTCGAAAAGGCAAATTAAGTAAAAAAATGTATTATTCTTGAGAATGCTATTGTTATATAACCCCTCATTTATAAGATTATTCACTGAATAATGACTTGGGAATGTCTTGTGAAGATGAGTTTTACTTGTCTGTTAGTTTCTACACCCTCACCAATCCTGAGCCATTCTCTCATAGACCTGTAACAGCAGATTTATGTTTTAATTTTGTTAGTCCTAGCCTACAACACAAGAGGAAAAGGAAATAATCCTTAATCCCTTCTGTCTAGCTAGGAAGAAAAGGAAATAATACAACTGAGGCACAAGTGAACTTGTTCCAGAGCCCAAGCTACCTGCCTGCGTTGAGGAGAGCGGACATCAGGAGACCACGGGGAAGAAGATCGGTTTTGAAGCAGGTTGCAGAAATAAGGATACCAGGTGGGAGGATAGCAATTTTTCACCAGACAGCACAACTCCACATTTATTACTAGAGAGGGTTTAAGGGTTCAGCAAAAGGAAAGACGAGAGCTCCCCCAGGAGCCTGGCTTCAGGCTTGCCTGGATGGGTCAAGCTGGCGCAAGCAGCTCTGGAGAGAGCTCTGCCTGACACAGTAACATGTCTCAAACATCACCTCACCTTGGAAAAGTGGCGGAGCTAGGGCTTTTTTAGATTTATTCTGGCCTTGGAAGGAATCGCAACAAACTCAGTTTCCAGGCAGGCAGATTGCCTCTCCTGGTGGCATCGGCCAGTTTTCTTGCCTGAAAACAAGTTATAAATAGCAATTTTATTCATGCATCAACAGCAGATATTCAAACAGATCCCAAAGACAGAGTGACTGTAAACCAAGCCAGAGTGATACACACAAATCCATACCATTCCTAAAATAACCTCTCTTTTGTAGCTCTTATCCAAGGAGCGGCTGCATTCTCCTGGTACAGCTGAAATGTCAAAGGCATCCTCCTCTTCATCCATTTGGATGAACTTGCTAAGAGAAGCCATGCTGCTGGAGCAAATCAGGTACAGTTTCAAACAGAGATTAAGTGACTTTCTCAAGTTGGAAAGAACACTGGAATAAGGGGAATGAAAGAGAAGAAAGATTAAAAGGAAGGTGAAGAGGTGACCTCCTTTGATGAAAAAATGAACAGGTTAAAAAAAATATGAAAAAAAGCACATCCGCAACCCAAAAGCTGAAGCCTTTCCAATGGTATTCAGAAAAAACTCCAAATAGGAACAGATTGTTAAGATCTCTGGAATTAAGAGACATGATTTTTGTTAAATACTGTTTAGTGATAGATAATATTTTACATGTATTTTGGGGGAATGTTTTTCCTTTCAGGTTTTAGGAGAAAAAAAAATAGGATATTTTTAAAAGCTTATCTATTAGTACACACTCTGTATGAGACAGATTTATGAAAATGATTTTCTAATTAAATAAAAATTAACAGATGGCAGTCTATAGGCAAGTGTCTTTTTCTCGCTTAATATATGGCTCTGACTGAAAATTATTGCGTGATTTGAAGAGTTTGCCATTTGAACATGACTACTCCAAAAAAAGTTGTGTGAGACATGTTGAAGTTGTGTTGCCCCTAACAATGACAGATGAAAAAGATATGTACATAAGCCAAAAAAATCTGGATGAACTGATTTCAGAAATACAAAGCACTGTATGTCGCTACATGCAGCCATTGAGTATTTGTTACTATTTTACATTAATAACAAATTATCAGCCACTAGGATTCTAAGTATTTTCTATTAACACGATAATTTAACTCAAGGCCCCCCCAAAGACTTACCGGCTGCAGTTAGAAGTGCGACTTTGCACAGGGACTCACAGGATTATTACTTGCTAAGTGTGAAATGCTGTAACTTCACTTGCTTCACTCTCTGTATCAAGTTTTTAAATAAATGAATAAATAAACTGGTAAACTGAGCTGCACAGACTGTATCTCAAGGATGAAAAGCCAAAGTGAGTCTTCCTCTCAGCAGCCAAAACTGTTTAGCAGCCTTAATGCACTTTTTACGTGATGAGCACGACCTTCCTCTAGCTATCTTTACCTTCTCTAACCCTTGGCTGGAAAACAAGATTGACTGGGTCTGACTTCTGAAATACACTGCTCCGACACAGAGCAGTTTTGTTCCAGGCTACGTAGCAGACATGATTTCAGCAGCGTTTCCCGGCCGAGGAACTGTCGGAGGTGACTTTGGCCTCCACAGCACTGGCATAACCCATTCCATGCAACAATTCCCCTAAAAGAGTATTTCAGGCCTTGCTTTGATCCAAGTGGAAATTTTTAACTAGCACTAAATTAACTTTTTCCCCTCCCTTCTCTCCCTTTTTTGGGGGTAAACAATTATCGCAATAGCTCATCAATATGTTCTTAGTTGATTATCGCAGATGACAACATTGCCATTCCAGAGAGCAGACTGCCATGTAATTGCACGTTTTTCGTCCTTGTGCAAATAAGGCAGAGTTTACTGTAGGCTGATTTTTCTATGTGTAATATCTGGATTAGCAATTAACATTTTAATTAAAGATGGATTAACCAATATTAGGAAAATTATGTCTGGAACTGTTCATTTTAAAAACCACTATATATATACACAGATAAACATATCTTTAAGTGAAATTCATTTTCTGGTCTCTAAAAAATGATACGATTTAAAACTTTGAGAGACAGCATAATAATTTAATATTATTATACATGGAGATTGCTACTCAACAAGTATAATACATGGAATTTTTTTTTCAGAAGCTGTATAATTACCATTAAATTAAGTGTTAGATGTTGGTTTAGTGAAAGTTCTGACTGCAGTTCAAGAAGCTCTGCCTATAGACTACTTCAATCTAGCTATGTTTAAACAGAGCATAATGGTGAAGGAGGACACACTGTTCTAAATGTAAATTGTATTAGCAACAACATATTGAGATTTCTGTACTTCTTGTTCCATTTGCAGTTTTTTTTGCCACGAGAATAAATCACAGCGTGTTTTCTGTTCTTGTAGCGATCTTTGTAGAGAGAAACCAGAATCTGTACCATGTGCCTTTCACTCTGCATCTGGTCTCCTTTTGTCAATGCATCCAGGGTGCTGGGTTTGCTTTTCCTGTTGTGTGGGGTTTTTCGGGGGGATACCTGCTAACCTGCATCTCACCTTCTTTCCAAAGAGGACAGAACTACGATCAGGGAATAAGCGGTACTAATGGCCAAGCAAGCCAAACAGAGAATAGGAAAAAATATTATAATGCATGGAATATGTGAACCTATTCACTGGTCATTAAAATCATTCAGAAATGGCACTTTCAGTTCAGTCACAGAAAGAACTGGGACAAGCACACTTCTAGCAAACGGTATTATCAGAACCTGCAAAAACCTTAAATGTTCTCATCAGCATCTTTTGAACCAATTTGGACACAGTTGAATGATTTTGCATTTATAAAAATTTAGTATACTTGAAGGCCTAGTAAATAGCATAATAAATACAATGAAGCATTGATTTATATAGCCAGCCTTTCTACTCATAGTAGCAAGGTATTTTAGCGTGCAATAAAATACTCAAAAAAATAAATCCAGATCTTTATAGCGCACTGTTTCTAAAGCAGCAGCAGCAAAAAAAAAAATTCTTTTAAGCCAATTAACTTTAAAACCTCAAAGCATTCTAGGGTTGAATCCATAGTTCCTGAGCATCTCCCTGGATTTAATTTCACTGAGACGAGTGGCGATAAAGTTTGTTTCCAACAGGCAGTGAGGTGGCAGAGCACTCACGGGTGGGTAGAGCCACATGTTAGGTGAGAAGTAACTGCAATAATTGGCAGCTAAGCAGAGAAGAAAACTGAACACCTATGGAAAGGGAATAAGCTTCTTCATCCAGGCCAGTGTTCAAGACAGTATTTATATAGGTCATGTCAGATTTGAGTATGATTCCTTTCGGTACATCAGTCATACATTTAAAAACGCACTTTCAAAGCGCGGAAGGAAGAGAAGGCTGAACAATGAAGGTATCCATGTCTACAAAGCAACTGGAAAACACTGAGGCAGCAGAAATACATTTTAGACCTGCTCGTTTGAATCTAAACATGACATTTCGCTATTTCATAGGTCAGCAACAACAGAGAAATAATCACAGTAGTGACTGCTCACTCTGCCACCACGCTTCCTAAAGGCTGGCCCAACTTTTTTTAATGGAATAAGATCGTTAAATAGCGGATCAGAATTTTGGTTTGGGGTTTTTTGTTTTGGTGTGGGGTTTGGTTTTTTTTTTTTTTTTTAAAGATACTTGTATCAATGTTATTCTGGATCATATTGAGGTTCCAAAGCCTTGGGCTTGGAAATACCTTACCCACATTTAACTGTGCAGAAGTTGGTATTAGACAAGAACAGAGCCAGGATATAAAGGTAGGGATGGGGTGAACTGGATTCCGAGAGGACAGGTTTCTTTCTCTCCTACCCAGGGAGCCTACCTGACTCAGGCAGGCAGCAGTGGTAAAGCAAACACAACCTCAGTGCCGGTCCAGCATCCTGACTGCTGACACCTTTTGCGTTGCAGGCAACAGAAGCAGCCCCTAGCTTCTACACCAGCATTTGCCTCTACAGTAACCTCTCAAACTCACACTAGAAGTCTTTCTGAGAAATGTAACTGCACGATTTAACATCTTTTGAGGTACTGAGAGACGTTATACACAGCACAGTCGTAGACTGCAGGCAGCTCCTCTGAAAAGGCAAATCATTGCACTTACCTACATGGTTGCATCGTAATGGGAACACTTGTACTCCTACCAGTTGCCACAGTATATAATAAATCATTTCCATCCATTGAGAAGTTCTCCAACGTGAATTTAAGAAACACAGGCCCCATACATTTCCACTGTAAACACGGTAGTGTATGCACCTGTTATTTCTGTAAATCTTTTGACTTAGTCCTTAGAGCATCCTTTGAAACCATCACAGAGTTAACACCTTGTTGGTTCTTCAATTTGTAAAACCATGCATTGCTATTAACATTTCAGAAATAAAAGCAGAAATAAACAGTGCGGACTGTCAAAACCTGAGCTGCATTATTGGGAAGACAAACACAGAGTGATGGTCATAAATTCCACTAAAAAGGGAAGTTTTAAAATGCACTCAGAGAAGTTGCTGTAATATTTAAGGGGAGAGAGGGTATTTCGAAGTGTGCTGCCTGAAGCTGAGCTGTCATAGCAACAACCTCATTAAAGCCCTCCTCTTGGGAGCGCTAACCTGTATTCCGACTGTAGGAAATATGTCATTTATAATGGGACTTAATTCAGTTAAGAGTCAAAGTACAGTAGACTTGCAGAAAAGTGAAATTGCTAATTTAAGGAATTCACAAAGGAGTATGAACATCGAGTCAAACGGATGTGAAAAATTTGGCTTTTGCCCTAGTCATCTTCCATTCCCTGAAACCACTACTGTATTTCAGTCTTTTATGCCTATGATTTGCAAGTTATTGGCAATTCCTCTGTCCTCCTCATCACTCCTCTAACTAGGGCTCAGGATGTGGTTCTTGTTTTCTTATCTTTTATTACCCTTACATACAAGGCATCACCACCCTATCTGCTCACCCCAATTTTCTCTGCCTCTCATACTGAGAGTCGCTGCCCCAGCAACCCACAGCCAGGACCGCAGCTGGATCTGCTCCGCTCCCCTACTCTGCCGTCCTTAGGGCTCTTCCTCCTGTGCCTGTCCTTCCCCCAGAAACCCCACAAAAGGAATATTCAAATAAAGATTTCCAATCTTGGAAAAAAAAAAAAAAAAAAACCCACAAACCAACCATCTGTCAACATCCAGTGCTGCCTTGATACAATACTTGTCACTTCTATAACAAACTGGCTATGCAGAAACTGAATATATTAATGCATATTTGGATTTCACTTTTAAGGATCTATGACTTAATAACTTTAATTGACAGCAATAACACATAAGTACAGTACATTTTGGAAGGGCCTTTCAGTTTTTAAGGGAGTAGAGATAATTGTAAATGAAAAATGAAATAAAACTGCACTGCTTAGTAAATGAGCCGTTAACCTTTCAACCTGGGAGCTACAGATGGAAGCCTGACCAGAGGGACTGCAAGAGCTCCAGCGGCTGCGAGAGATGTAATAAGGTTAATTCAGAAGTTCTGGATTGCCGTTAGTTGTCTTTTCAACTATTC
Organism: Tetrax tetrax; assembly: GCA_009806455.1. Lineage (NCBI taxonomy): Eukaryota > Metazoa > Chordata > Aves > Otidiformes > Otididae > Tetrax > Tetrax tetrax. The sequence goes on from WHYT01017505.1 coordinate 639,200, forward strand.
CAAACTTAGTCTCCATCTCCCCAAAACACAATTGCTTGACTTGGCATTAATGTATCACCAGACAGGTTTAGGTTTATTCCTCTCTGTGGTAGAATAGAGTACAATCATTAAGGTTGGAAAAGACCTCTAAGATCATCAAAAGTCCAACCATCGACGCAGCACCACCGTGTCTACTAAACCATGACCCAAAGCACTACGTTTACACATTCTCTGAACACCTCCAGGGATGGCAACTCCATCACTGCCCTGGGCAGCCTGTTCCAATGCTTGATCTTACAGAAAAGCTGAGCTTTACATAATCTGTGCCCACAAAATGCTGTCTGCAGCATTTTAAGGTAAAAACTGAACTGTTCATGTGATGTCAGTGCTTTGACCTCGAGTGACAAATCCAGAATTTTTCTGTTACACCAGTAGCTCCCCAAACAGCAGGTACAATCCCCACAAGGGTTGAGGAGCTGCAGCAGGACCACGGGGCAACGCTTGATTAGGAAAGCCCTGAGCCCAGGACAGCACCAAGAGACACCACCACCACCACCAAAGCACAGAAATTCCAGTTCAAACCTCTGTGGCATCCCAGAGATAGAGTCAGGACTCACAATTCATACTGTTCTCCCTCTGTCTAGAGGTTGGTGGGACAAATTATACAAAAGTTTATTTAAATAATTAGCTCTCCAGAAAGACAATACACTTTTTTTTTTTTTCATTAAATCTTGTAAGGCATTAATCCCTAAATTTGATTCAAACTCTTGTGGAAATTTTAAGACTTGCAATGTCACTTAGAATAACAATACAATATAGATATAAAGAATAACTAATAAAAATGCCTGTGCAGTGTTACTTGCATCAAACAGGTTATTTACATCAGGCTACCAGATTGGTTTAGGCTTAAAAAAAAAAGTAAGCAGAGCTTACATTTGCACTGATCCCTTAGTTATCCCACACAGACACTTACCAAGAGATATTCCTGCTATGCTCATAAAATAGATACTAATTTTCTTCTAATCACTTCCTTTTAATTAGAAAATGCAATTATTATATTCTACTTTGTTACAACAAACCATCTCCACAGTTCAAGGTACTATTTTCGTCTGGTACACGTGGAGCTGCACAAGGCTTTCTGTATTTCAATGTGTTTATTTGATAACTGTTGGCAGAGTCATACAAAAGTGTGCTTGCAGCCAGTTGCAACTTACAGATTTTTCAATAAAAAGGGAGAAATATTGGCCGGATAGTTAATTAAATGGCACCAGGATATTTTTTTCCCCTTTCACAAATTCCAGTTAGTATTCCAAATCTGCATTAGGTGCCCCAATGACACTGAAAACAATAAATCTTCATTTATTGTCAGTAGATTTCTAACCTGGTTGTTTTAAATAGCCTGATGAACACATTTTAGCAAAATGTATTAGCCATGCCAATTCAATAAGCAGGAGATTGATGGAGCCTTTCCTTTAGTTACTCCACACGGGGCAGAGTCCAATTGTGAGTGCTCAGGGGAGGAAATCTCTTGGGTTTTCCTTCTTCAGCAGGATCCTTCCCTTTTCTGGGACACAGTTTCTCCTCCCCAGGCTATTACTAGCCAGTTCTCTCCAAAGCTCTGCCACTGAAACTTAGGAGCGATGTCAAGCTTTAGCATCACCCACCTGATGAGAGCGTGGAAAGAAGAGCAACCTCCACCCCAAGGACAATATCGCCATGCCCAAGGTCTGCTCGGGTTTCCCCTCCCTGTTTCACTCATTATTTGGTTGAAAGCCAACATAAACCAAAGTTGGTTGTCTGGCCATAGCAGGGAGAGGTCTAAGGAGTGGGCAAAAGGCAGGATACGGCCCGGGCAGGCCACAGAGGTGCATCCCTGAGCCCACACTCCAGGCACAGCATCACCATCACCACCACCTCCAGAACAAAGGTATTTCTGGGTTTTGGATCAGATTAGCTGATCAAAAGGTTACTATGGGCAAAGAGGGAAGGAAAAAGGAGAGAGAAGACTTTCTTCCCCACTCTATAACCCTTATCACTGCCCTAAAAAATACAAATGCTTCCCTTTTTCTTAAGGCGCATGTCTTTAAAAGCACGCTTATCCTTGCCCCATTCCTGATGCAATGAACTTGAACATGCCCATGAGCAACCCTGCTCCAGCACCAGCATGGGCACAGTTGAAGCCCAACTCAAGTCTTCCCTGCAGTGCTTCACCTAGTCCCAGCTGTTCAGGTACTTCCCTTTAAAAATTATATTTAATTTAACAGTTTTGCAATAGTTCACCCCAGCTGCCTGCTCAGAAAAGCCTGCAAAGGGGAGGCAGAAGGTCTCACCTTGGGAGTGTTTCTCCCCCAAGTATGGGTATGCATATTGTTACCAGCTAATGAAATTCATACGCATACCTCCTACTTACTACTTTTGGATGTTTTGTGATCCATCAGACTTTGACATCTAAGAACAAATTAGTCTGCTTTTTACTCCTCTTATAATTAGAAACAATGTTCAGGTTATTGAGAGAATTAAGAAGATCAATATTAATGAGCTTTTGGACTATGTTATTATACAGTTTCAGCCCACAACCACAGAGTACTCTGGCTCAGTTTGCCAGGTTTTTTTTGTTCACTTTTAAACACCAACAGATCTCTCAGGAAAAAATGGTAGGTCAGTCTACGCATTCAAAGCGGACAATTTTGAAGACTCAGTTTACACTAATAATTATACACCCCTGCTCCTTAAAAAAACCCAAACCTACAAGAGCTCCAAAGATTAAACTGCTCTATAGAACACAGTTTTGAGTGATGTGCTTATTTTTAATATAACCAGTTGCTTTAAAGGGCAACGATTTCCACAGCACAAAGTTGACACAAATTTCCCCACAAGTCCCAAATGCAAACACTATCTGCAAAGTCCATATGCTTTGTATTTCACAAAAGCTTTGCAGAATACACTTAACATAAGAGAAAACAGAGTTAGGTTTTACTCTTCTCTTCATCTTTTTGACAGAAAGGTGTCAATAGAAATATGCTGACAAGAAAGCTAACTGTAACCCATGCAACTTTATTACTGAAGTATGGGAGCATTACTTTGTTATGAAACATCACTGCACTACTGCTGATTTTTTTTTTTTTTTATTTACTTACAGTGGTAGCAATTTCTATTGGGATGAGCTGCTTTAAACCTTTAGTTATTTATCAGTCGCAAAAAAAAGAAAAGTAAATTTCTTTATGCCTAGAATAAGGTAGGTGAATGCAAAATACACCCATTCAGATCTGAAGTCCCACAGCCTGTTACCATTCATTTCTACAAACATTAGTGAAGAATTCACGGGCGATCTGGATCTAATATATTCATTTCCAAAAGCAAGTGCTTCAAGGAGGCTCCTGTATGTTCAGAAAAGAAAGAAGGAAGCTTGATTTCCCCGCAGCTTGTAAAAGACAACACTTGCACATACCAAATGTTGCTGCTTATCTCCTCACCTATCCAGAAACACAAGCTTTCTTTTAGTTCAGAAGCACTGTGAAAGCTGTTGGGTTTATTTTGTACTGGATGTGGCCTTTCTGGCTCCCTAGCAAATAAAATAATCCTGTACTTTAACCAGTAACCCTCCCTACCTCTCTCTATTTCCATTATCCGCTTCCAGTCTATTTGTCTCCCTGAGGCCAGGATCCCAAATGAAAGCAGCGTTCAACAGGCACCTGTATTGTCAAAAGCTGTTATTCTCTGATAAGCTCTGCAGCACCTGGTCACCTGAAGTTGTGAGAGATTTTCCCAGGCACACAATTTTGTAAATTTGATAGGGAAAAACAAAAAAAAAAAAAAAAAATCCTACTCAAGGTGTCAATGCAAAATCTGAGGCGAACAGGCTCCGCTTGCCCACCATACAAGCACAAAGCCCACAGCCAGCATATGCTTCTCAAGTCACACAAAATACAAATATTCAAGAAAATTTCAACCTAGGTGGGGCAACTTTTCCCCTCAGCATGAAACAGGGTAGCAAATGGAATGAAACAAAAGGAATTTTTTTTTTCCCTTTTAAGACTAGTGAGGGGAAATTACCTGTCCATATAGAATCATAGAATGGTTAGGGTTGGAAGGGACCTTCAAAGGTCATCTAGTCCAACCCCCCTGCAAGAAGCAGGGACATCCCTGACCAGATCAGGTTGCTCAGAGCCTCATCCAGCCTGGCCTTTAACGTTTATGCAACGTCAGGCAGTGGTGACCGCTTCAGGATGACTGTCCTCAACAATTAGGTATTTCCTCCCCAAAATCAGAGAAAGAGTCATTAGCCAGCTTCAAGAGAACGCTCCCCACAGTGTTAATTTACTCCTAGGACCACCAAGAACATGCTGTGCTATCTTTAGGAAAAAAACTGGCTACTGTGGGGCTAAACAGCCTGTGATCTATTGCGCTCTGACATTTTTCATTAAGATATATAAACTTGTAGAAGACACTCTCTTAAATTTGCATATTTGCATCATGCTTTTCACAGACACATAAACAGCCTTTTATAATGCACTTAAATTACTTTGAGTTGTCGGATTTGCAAAACTGCTGCGGAATCCAAATTGTGCCATACCAACCAGCTCTTTGGCACTTGTGTTCTGCAAAAGCTTTTAGTTACGTCCCTAAGATTCACAGTTCCCCAAAATTTTGAAGTCTTTCACCTGTCCTTTTCAGAGCACCAGTCAACAATGGAATGGCAATCACAGGCAATCACTGCGAGTTGAGTTGCATTACAACTTCTTGGAAGGCACTTTTGACACAGTGGGATGCTATTGTGAGAAGAGAGGCCACCAATTAATATAAATCAGTGTGGCTTCATCGAGAAGCATTTAACGATTCCAACTGACATAAAACCATAACACGGTTCATGGTGTTTTACTCATTACTGAATACCGCTAATTGGTTAGGGGAGTTCTGCTGTTTTCAGTAAGAGAAACAATCTTTTTACCACAGAAACCTATGAATTGTAGCAAGAACATTCCATAGCAAAGGCAGTAAGGACATTAGAAATACAAGCAGGTTTTATATGCTCGAATGTGCTTTAAATACAGAGCCTCACAGTTTTCATTTGAGCAGTATTTCAGAGTTTCGTCATCATCTGTTGACAACCATCTGCTTCAAACTTCTTACCGCCCTAAAAGCGGTGAAAACTGGGTATTGACAGATAGAATTGCTACACAAAAAGGAAATATTCACAGGACAAAGTAAGTGACAAAGGCTGGAGATCTGGACATACGTGCCTAGAAATCTGTGGGAAATAGATAAGAAAATTACAGAAACCTAGACCTGACACTCCCCTGCGATATTTCTGGAGATGCAGTTTGCAGGTCTCTGAAAACACAGAAGTGGCAGATTAGCTGACACCAATTCTCCGGAGGAGTATAATCTACAGAGTAAATGGGTAATATTGTGTACTGTCAACTCTGTTCAAGTCACAGCCATTTGAAACCGGGAAAAAGAAATGTAACGTACGAAGCACAAGCCGAGGAATTCATTCAGATGGGTCTGTACAAACATGCTGACCTGAATAGCTTGCACCAATTTGAAGAAATGTGATAACGGGCCATTTGGGTCAGGGCATAAGACTTTTGTCTGCTCAGAAAAAAAACCCCTGCTACTCCTGGCTTTGCTGTACTTAGCAATAGTACCTTCCACAGCTCTCCCTATATATCCAGGGGTTTTTGTACACCTGTACATATGTGTAATACTCACAGAAGCGGCTTACAGCAGGCCTACACCATTAACTGCCACAGCTCAGGTCAGCCTCCAAGATGCTGAGGGCAAAACCACCTTCTTGCTCCAAGGTAGCCTTGCTTTGTTTCTCTCAAAGGTGTAAAAGCAATTCAACCTGACAAACTGTAGGCAGGGGACAAGGCTTTAGCTTTCACACTTTTGTAGTCTTCGACTTGCTTCATCTCCCTTGTATATGACTTAATATTGCAACCTCAAGTGTTTTGCCTAAGCCTACCATAATAAGACACTACCACGAAGAAACCAGTCGCTGTTCACCATCTGTAATCTGAATAGAAGAATAAGTCACTTGGCTTAGAACGTGGGATCCAAGAAGAATGAATTCAGTTTTGCAGCCTTCTTCCCTTGCTTCCAGTCCTTAACTCCCACTGCCTGCAAACATCCCTCAAAAAACCAGCTTCAAGAGAGATACACAAAATAAGCATATTTTAAACCAAATGTTTCTGATGAACTTGGAAGTCAGGCCAGTTTCCCCTCCAAGCAGTACATCAGTATCGGTACCGGAGAACGCACAGCCTTGACCCATCCCTAGTTAGGCTTTATGAAATACTGCTGGAAAATAACTATTTTAAGATAGGTCTCAAAAGAAAGTCAAGTGTGCTCATCCCTGGATAAGCCAAGATTCATAGGAAACTGACGTGCTGCATGAGAATGTACCACCTTTACATTCCTCCTAGATCACCAAAACCCACCAAATTTTTCCACGATGAAAAGTACAGCGCTCCACCTAGAAAACTAGCAGCTTCATCTGTATCATGTTAGTTAAACCTAGTTCTGTCTAATGACTTCCAAGTAGCAGACCATGTACATCTTAATATACTGAGCTGTCTGGAATTTCCTCTCATTTTCTGACCTCAGGAGAGGGTGGTCTCTTCACAAAAATAGATTTTTTTTTCAATGACAAATTGTCATTTTATCATTTGTTAAAAATAAATAATTTATGTAATAATCATCTAGAAGATAAGTTGTTATAAACTGGGAAATTAAATGCAATTGCACCTTTGATCCGTATATTTTAAAATTAGATGTTGGAAACACAAAACTGGATTCATTTTAAGGAACCCAAGGAAAATGGAATCAAACTTTGGAATAAAAATATTGAAAAAAAAATAGTTATTTGCCATAGGACGAGATAGACGATATAACTTAATTAAAGGTCCTCTAATTAAGACTTTTCAGGGAAATTTTAATAAAATGGTCCAGAGTTCCCTCACATGTATACACAGCCTGATCCCATAACCATAAAGGACAAAGCAGACTTCAGTGGTGCAGACTCAGGTCTGTAATCTCTTTGTTACCACTGCAAAACATAAATAAAAACTGTTCTCCTCCAGAGAAGAAAGAATTTCAGTGGCAAATGACATACTTTTATTTCATAAGCACATAGTTTGACACAAATACTAACATACTTTGGGTAAATCACTGTGTGTTTGCATATGCAAAAGAGTCTCCAGCTAGCTATGATCTTACTTTGCTCTCTCCTCTCATCTTCGCAGCATTCTCAAGCAGAAAGAGGGAGGTGTTTTGGGGAAACCCATCTATCATCTAGAAAATTACTGCGATTTTTCTTTCTAATCTTTTGCATTAGTGTAATTTAAAAAAAAAAACACAAACAAAAACTTGTGTATCTATGACTGCACAACACCACGGTATTTCTCCAAACAGGTATGTTTGAACAGGGATGTCTCAGAAATGGTAGCACTGTAGTACTTCCAGTGCCTTAAAATTATTCAGAAGAAATATGCTTGAGGAAAAATGCTTGCTTGCTTTTTAAGGGACCTACAGGTGGAAACCCAAGTGCTCTCCAGCATACCATAGCCTCTGAGAATAGTATAAGTAATAGTATAAGCAGTGACCCAAACTATCAGACAATATCAGAACTGTATTTTAAAAGTTGTTGACAAGAGGGTTTTTGCTAGTTTGCATATAGGTAAATTAAAGTCATAAAACATTATATAAAAAACTGGATGGGTATCTCTTTGTTCTGTGGGAGCATGTGTATGTGTTAACTGAACAGTCTTTCTCCTTGACAGAACATCTATGAAAAATACCGCACGTGCAAAGCATTGCGTCCGCATTTGTCTTGCACACAGCCTATCCTCCCCCCATTATATCATTGCAAAACCAAAACTGCACCTTTTCATTCTCCAAGTTTTCTTTGTTCATTTGAGGAAAAACAATAGTGAAGCTTAAGAACTGCTATTAAAAGAGCTCTACGGCGGTGAAAACCTTGGGGAATTATATATATTTTTCTTCTTCTGAAAGCTTAAGATTTACCTTACAGCACTTACCCTATTACACTTGAAGCATAACTCATTCAATAGCGTCATGCAGAGAAGTTTCCAAGGGATGTCCTACTGACAATCAGGCAATAGACAGTCCAAAATATATGGATATTATCAAGAAAGGGAAACAGGTACATTCTCACTTCTGAAACGAAGCTGAGTTTCAGCAATTCGGCTCCTCTGGAAGGCCACGTCATTCAGCAGGAAAGCAGCACGCGAGATGTTTAGGAACATCCGGCAGGCGTTGAAAGTGCATTTCAGGATTAAATGTACCATATCTAGAACTCGTAATACTGTAATCTCTGTTTTTCCACTTCAGAGAATTAGACTGTATTTCTAACTGAGTAGAAATAAAAATCTCAAGCATACCTCACTTTGAGACTGACATTACATCATCCTTAAAAAGCCCTATTACTTAGTAGAACACTCTACATATTGCAATGTTTTGTTATTAATACACAATTGCACTTTACTACAAAGCGGTCAATAAAAATGTGGTTGCTAAAGAGACATACAACCTTCTTTCTAGCATCCAATTCTATCCTCAGACTGGGAGCGTTCATGAACACCACACACAGAGCCCAATTCCAATTCTATATTTACATACTGCTTGGGAACCAACGACATGCATAACAAGATAGAATAGACCCATATAACACTTCCCAGGTATGTAGAAAGATCCCATTCCTGCTATGAGGATCTTACAAATTAAATCAGATTAATAATACAGTGAACATATTACTGGCAAAAGCATATGTTTGTCTCTCTAATGATCCTTCCCAGTTCCCATTAAATCTAATTAAAAGGCACTGACTGAGTTTCATTGGAATTCCATTACCGAGATCCAATCCTGCTCGCACACAGCCTGGCACACACGGGAAACTGTCCTTCCCCAGCCCACAGAGGCTCTAGAACATCGTCGCACGCCCAAAGCAAAGGCGCCCTGGCAGCTGGCTCCCAGCGAAGCTGGGTGGCTCATTTTACAGAAGTGCATCCCGCTTACTGCACTTTGCCAACTACATAAAAATAAACATTCTGCTTTACAGCATGAGGAAGTTTTGATACCTTTTGGGAATTTCTCACAGTATGGTCAACAACTGACCAGCTAGCTGGAATATAACTACATTTACAAATATTTTTATCTTTTAATAGATAGAATTTAAGGGGGGAAATAAAAAAAAACCAAAAACCAACTTGTTCAACTAAAAAAAAACAAACTAGTGGATGGGACAGAAGGTGCACAGTCATTATTTGAGTAATTATATTTTCAAAATCCAATTAATTCCTAATTGCACTCACAAATTTTGGACCTAGCTCTGCAATGTCTACACTTAGCCCAAATTCACACTAAATACAGACTCCATAGTCTGCAAGACTTGCATAAAAATAGCCAAGTTCTGATATTTTCATCTTCACTGCTCATCATTAAGGATGTTTTGGGTAAGTACAACTAAAATGAGTTCTCCAAGCCAGATTTTTTGCAATTGCATTTGGAGGAACAAGACTATTAAAGAACAGATTAATACATAAAAACTATGAAAAAGCAACAACATGCTGAAGCTCAAAGTATACTACCACAACAAAAACAATGCTCTACTATCTAAATAAAGAGCATTTATACAGACAGTCATAGTTCTAAATTCACAACATCACACCCATCCTTTAAAGTTAACACAATAAAAAGAGAAACCTATTTTCTTCAACTGCAAACAACAGATAGCCGGACCTGTAACAGGGCTCCAGATGGAAACACGCACTTCCAAGCTGCAGACTTATTTCACTAAAGTAAGTGATTTTTTCTTTAAGTGGAGAAAGATGGAGGTCCATATGAACCTTAAAGGTACGACATATACTGAAATTTAGATAGCAGCAGTCACATAACACTTTAAAAGAGCCACTGCATGAAGGAAGAGCTTTCCTCTCAGCGTTTGGAAGACAGCTGCTTCAACCTGCAGGAGTATCAGCAGAAACTCTATGATAAATTAGTAAAAGGTTTGCCACAAAACAAGTTTACACATGATGTTTTCACATCAAATGCCTAGTTTTGAATTTTAAAATGCATTTTACCCTTCTAAATAGTTTGTATGTTTCTAACGGTTTTCTTTTTATTATCCTAAAGCTCTCCAAAATAACAGTCCAGGTAAGAACGCGTATGCATGTCAGTTGACAGAAAGCCACACGCACAGTTTGTTCAGTCTCCAGGAGCATCAGGGTTTTGTTCATGCAATCACATACTCAATTGAGTACATATATACATCACTGATTGCCTACAAAACCAGGCACTGAAATTGCACTTGTGGACATCTCCCACAATTTCTGTCTTTCATAACCTCTTATCACACCTCCTTCTAACGACTGTCCTACGTTCCCCAATATATTTTCACCCTCCTCTGTAACTGTGCCTCTCCAATGATATACAAGTTCTTAAGTAATATTGTTCTTTGGTATAAGTAAATAAATGCCAATGTCACTGTGACCTTGGAAGCATTTCTTTTGCATGTAAGATACTAATACTTGTATCTACATGCAACCAGATTCATTTCACCTGGTTTGTGCACCTGCCACCACGGTGAGTAATCCAAACTCACATCAGCTGAACCTTAAACCTGAAAATTCCATTTCAAAGTAATTTGTTTCCAGTCTTCACTTAAACATGGTCAAAGGACACTGAAAACAATAAATTCCCTGCTAAGGGGAATAAAGGTAGAAGTTTTGGAAGTGTTTGTGACTCCAGAGAGGAGTAATGTTTGTGAAAATTTGTCTTTCCTTCTCTAAACAGCTTTTAAGTTACCAAAAAAAAAAAAAAAAAACAAACCAAAAAAAACACACCACCCAAAAACTGCAATGTGTGATATGCCATCACTCAGGGAACTTGATTTTTAAGTTATCTGACAACACTTTCCAATTCAGTATAAAGTCTACCTTCAGAGGAGAACCTTGCGCAAGACTGTTCTGACGAGCTGTTTCATCACGCCAGCACTCGAACGACAGATCCGAAACGCTAAAACCGCATGTGAAGGAGTCCAGAGCGAGACAGCACTTCAGTGCTGCTGACAGAAGTGATCGGCCACCAAAACCGAGCGCAAACAAACCAGCAGCCTCACCACTGACAGCAAGTCAATTAATAACCAGCAATGCACTCATTAAAGACTACCATGGATACGTGCTTCACTGACAACACCACACACTTGTGAAGATCATCCAAATCCAGCTCCTGTTATACGGGGCATCTAATTTGGATAACCTCTAGGTAACCATGCCAATTAGTACAGTGGATTCACCTAATGCCATTCCACAGCAGCAGAAATGAAAAAAAACCCAACAAGTATGACAAAAAAAAAAAAGGAGTCTGCCTAGGCATGAAGGCAAAGTGGAGCTTTGAGGCTGGAGAGAGCTGTGGGAAGGAAAGAACGCCCACCAGAGATGGGACCTGTGAAGTTCCCCTGCCCCACTTTAGGGAGAGCAGGTAACAAATGTAGTCTTCTCAGCCTGGTAAGCTGTTAGCAAGTTTCTGTTTGTTTTGGTTTTTTTTACAAGCTTCTGAAATTTGTTTATTGCAACTGTTGCAACTCCTTCACGGGGTAACTGCAAGGGGATCTGGATCCATGAGCTTCCTCAGGAAGGGAGAGAGAAGCATGAAAAAAGAAATCATACTTCTCTATGGCTGACATGGCACAACCTCAACTGCAGGACTTCTCCTTTATCCTATCACCCTCCTGACTGGATTCCCTTCTCCTCACTTCCTTTTGCCTTCTCATTTCCAGCTCCCTTTCACCGTACCATTTTATTTTCCCAATTCTTTATACATTTATATATACACATAAGATTAGAGGAGCTGTAACCTGGCTGAGGACAGACTGGAAGAGTGTCATGGTATTTCAAACCTAGAGAAAAGCTTCAGATAATGCAAACTTCAGTGGGGTTTCCCCCCTCACCTTCCCCCCCCCCCCATGGTATCCACCAGCCTAATAGAAGGTGTTACCTCTCCCTCAGCACCACACTAATATTTTACATTACCATGGCTACCACAACGCTGCTATTAACACAACCTGTGACATTTTCCCAATTCTCCTATTACCAACGGTGAGCCTCGGTGCGTTCCAAATTTCAATGCCTTTCACATGCATTAAGCTTAGCATGCTCCAGTGACTCAGAATTTCCTCCTGTAAAGGAAAATCAGCTTGGTACGGTCAGTAATTTTTGCAGTGTATCATAAAGTTTATCTGATGTGCAAATGTAATTCTCCTTCTGGATGCCTCATCCTGAATCCCTTTTAGGTTGAGACCACTTGACATTTTTAAACAAAATGCCTTTTAAGTCCTAATTTGTACTCCACTTGGTTTTGATAAGACATGACGTTATGATATGATGAGTTAGTTGATTCTAAGTAAATTTGATTTATCCCACTTTTTGGGCTGGTATGATTTACAAGGATGCTGCCTTTTAAGATGGGATTGATTTTAATGTAAGCTGACAGCACTTTTTTTTTTTTTTTTCTTCCCTGTGAAACGCTAAATCAGAGCAAGGTAACTATGAAAACAAAACAAAGGGAAAACAAAGCAAAATTTAAACACCAGAAATTAATATTCATGAATAAAGGGCACCTGCTTATCTCCATCAAGGAAGACAGAGTGACAAATCAGCTTCCAGAACAATTCTACAAAATGTTTGAAAGTTTAATTTTTATTCATAAGATCAGATGCACCCTACAGCTGTTGAAATGCAATCTGACCATTTTGTGAATACCATGGAAAGTTCTTGAAGTATTTGCCATCAAACAGGCACTACCACAACCACAAATCTCCACATACCGAAGTAAAAGCAGATGTACCCTTCAGAAAACTGAAAGATTTTCTTAGAACCTTTCCCATCTGGCTGTTCAGGTGCCGTTATATCGCATACCACCCTCATTTCTTTGCAACATCCACGTACCTTACCACGCAGTGTTTTAAACATGCAAGTTTGTGATACTGCAGCAACACTTTTCTCATTGATAGGCAGTTATTTCTCATTTTTACAGCATGAATCACCTATGTAATTTTGATAGCTAGGTGGGAAAGGGACCGGGGAGGTTCTGTAGCTCGACTGAAGCAGAAATCTATACCCCAGGCTGACTATCTAGAGGTACCCCCACTCACCCAAAACGAGTTGTAAGCAGTTAAGAAACAATTTACTAGGTACCGTGTACGCGGTGGAGAGGAGCTGGATGCCTAACAGTGAGAATCCAGTGCTTACAGAGTTATATTTCTACCGGAATCTGGCTAAATCCTCTCAGACTGGGTGCAACAACATTCGGTGCGATCTCACCCGTGAGACCACGCAGTTTGGAGGCTGAAGGGCTCCAAGCAAGCCAACGGACTGTTTTCTGATTTAGCAGTGTTTTCCTACGGCGGCAAGAAAAACCTGAGTCAGAGCAGCACGCTGCCCGTTCCCGCACCTGGGCGGAACAGATTTTTGGGTTTAACCTGTACCTCAGCAAACGCTCCGTTCAACCACCTCCCGGGAAAACGCGAGAGGGCTGGGAAGGGTGCAGAAACGCGACAAGAAACCCCGGTAACAACTCCAGTGGGAGGACAGCTACCCTCTTGGATCAGAGACTTCTTCTCAGAGGGGGAAAGGAAAAAAAAAAAAAAAAAAA
>WHYT01017505.1:652938-692715 GCA_009806455.1 Tetrax tetrax
CAAGCTCGCACTCGGTATTTTTGCATTTGTTCCCCACTTTGCACGGCCAAATCATAACTTTTGCTTTATCTGAACATATTACCTTGAAATTGCCACGTAACAATGGTTTGCTTATCACATTTTCTCTTTTTTTTTTTTTTTAAAAAAACAGGCCCTTAAACGCATGAAAGGTGGTAAAGCTTTTACACCACCCTCAGATATTAGTTTTCTCTGAAGACAGCAAGGTGCTAAAGTTGTCTGCTGAGACCTTTACATTTCAAAGGTAAATCCTCCATCCTTTTAACTTCATGTTTATATTTCCCAACACGAAACCTAAATACCTTCTAAATGAAGCATTACAGCCGAGAGGCTTCCAGGGGCAGAAAGAGCAAGCGGTGTTGAAGGGCAGAATAGGAGAAATATGAAATATTTCGCCATTTCTGTTTAAATGGAGGAAAGGCCCTGTGAGAAGGTACATATGGCGATAAGGTTGCCCAAGAATTGAAAAGCCCAGTCCTTGCCCCAGGGACTCCTCTGGGCAGGGCCCACGGGAGGTTGCTGGTGGCTTTATCACTGCAAATAATTTACAGTTGGATCAAAATCTGAATTAATCTGCTGCCTGTAAAGCCTATATAATTCCCCGACAGTCAATTAGTATTTATACAGCCATAACTGAGCAGAATTATAGATCCCAGCGTAGAAAACCTTTGCTGATACAGAAATGAGCAGATCTGAATTAAGGTGAAAAAACCTGGCATTGTCCATGGCCTTGGAAGTCAGTTGCTTTTATAACCAAAATGAAGTCATGCTGAGTGTCACACTGAAACATTGTTCCACCGCATTTACAGATGAGATTGCTCTGCATCCTCCTGTAAACCACCGGAGCCACTTATATGGCTCTTACACATTAATTATGCTTTTATTTGAGCAACCCTTTACATTTCAGATATGATAATATGTAGATCCCGGAGCCAAATGAGAAAATGTGTGAAGGCAAAGCAAGGAATTCCAAGTTGTGAGGAATTCCTGCTTAAATCAGTGACATTTCCCGCATGCCAGGAGTGTCACATGCTATAAAGAAACACATATTTGCACTTGAATATGCTGTCCCTTTATTCTTGGGATGTGAAACTATCTTTATGGAATAATCTTCTTTCATCTTGACTTCTTGCATCTTCTGCAAAAGTCTCAAGATGTGCAAGGTTACAAGTGTTGATGCGTTTCCCCCAAACGTTATCTGTTAGTTGGCGTGCTGCCCTTTTGTGCCTTCTCACAGAAACCTCTCGACTAAAATCCTGTTTTCAGGATCTATTTCTGATGCTTTATTTCTAATTATTTGCTTCTTTTCAGTCTTATACCATACTTACAGTCCTCACTACTCTTCTTGAATAATTTCCTTTAGTGATATGGTGCAACTTACTGCCCATTTTAAACATTAACATTTATGAAAGTCTTTGAAGAATTAATTGATCTTGCTTTCAGTACTGCGGATTACATATGCACCTAAACTTATTACAATATTTAAATAATATTTATCATAAAAGTCAATGGCCTCCTTGTTTACAGGACATAAGGTGTCAAGATAGAGTATGCAGTCAGAATTATGACTAAAAATGCAGCTACCTGTAAACAATCATTTGTCAAATTACTGCCTAAAAATGGAGCTTGCTTTAAGATAGCGCTATGAGGCGATAATTGTCATAGAAGCCTGCTTTTAAAATACAGGCTGCTGAACAAATACAGGTTGACCTTTGATAAATCATTCTCTTCAACTGCATTTCCATCAAACATCACTCTCTAGAAAGTGATGGGGACGGTGGGACATCTCTATATAATGGGATGACTCCAACAATACAGTAAAAATGCGTACGGGTAACCGGCATTCTCATATCTCCTTTCCACCTCTAACAAAGGCAGCACCAAGAGCTGTATGAAAGTTTTAAAGTGTATCTTCTATGAATAAATGCAAAAATGTTTTCTGAAGTGACCAGAAACAGAATCCAAGCCAGTATCTGTACGTATACTGTAATTCAAACACTTTAAGCAATCACCTGCTGTGCAACATGCTTTTCCTATACCTCAGACCTAATGAAAAAAAAAGGAAATTGAGATTTTAGCTGGATACAATTTCTATGCTTCCAGCCTCCCTGCCGTTGTTCGTACGCACGGGACTTCATTCAGATTTCTGCATGGTGGGTGAACATCGAGAGACGAAGGACTGGTGGCAGATACACAAATCAGGAACCAGATCGGTTTGTCAAATACTTATTGAAGTCTCTAGCCACTCCCATTTGAAAGAACCGAACTAGAAGCACCGGGCGGTTGAACTGAGAGCGGATACGGGGGAGAGAGAGACAAAAAAGAATTGAGTGAGTAAAAATGTCTTTTCCTTGCTACAGCCAGAAAAAGTTAATTATAGAGGAGATTAGAGTGAAGTACTACTGGACAGAAAATTCAAAGTTAAAAATGCTGTTAGAGATCTGTTTGCTCCTACGGTGTTTTATAACTTCTTCCTCCTAATCAGAGTTATTAGCACTGACAGGTTAAATAAATGAATTCATCAAGCTATAGAATATTATGAAATCTCTTATTGAGATAAATTAAACAAAGTAGAACCAATCATTCGTCCTCGCTGTATAACACAACACAGGAATATTAATTATCAGCCAGAAGTAATTCTGACATTACTCACTATGAAACTACCTTGATTGCACGACTAAAAATTGGCCTATGGCATTAATTATTTATTGCATATCAGCCATGGCCGTCGAGTAGGCGCATAAGTAGGTAGGGATGGTTGCACCGACGATTCCTCTCCTGCCCGATGTGACGGGGGGTGAGGGATGCGCAGACGCAGGGCGGTCAGTCCGAAGGTTGCCGGCGATATGTGCGGCCCTTTGGAGAGCATCGCCGGCGCCCAGCCGGGTTGCTAGGGGATGGCACTGGCAGCCAGTCTGAAGGCAGTTGGGTGCCCTGCCCTGTCCCACCAAATAGAGAAAAGTTGCCAGGCAGCAGCTGACACAGGAGCAGAAAGAAGGAAGAAAGTATCTGAGGGGAATGAGAAGGGAAGAAAGACCAAAGATAGAAAAAAAGAACAAAAAACTCCACCCCATGTGAATTCAGGGGTTTGCGTTACAAGTTGTCCCTGCTGGAGAACACACCCCTAAGGGAATTTTTCATTAGTGCAATGCAACAGTGGTTTCATTATGAAACACTCTCTGAATGTGCATCTTCAACAGCTGTTGGAGAAGTTCTTCATGTGTGAGCTGTAATGTGTATATTTGCATACCAAGTGCCATGGGTGGAAATTGCTGCCTGGCATTCGAAACGTTTTGGCATGGCTTTAATAGATGAATTGGGAGGTATTAAAAAACACAGGAAAATGGATCAGTGTGAAGACCTGCCTCACAAGTGCAACAATCAATGGGGCAAGAAAAACCCGAAGTCCTAAACCTGGAAACCGTGATCTTGAGCTATTCTAATCTCCATTTTCAGACTAAGATAAAGACATTCCATTCTGTCCTTTTGCTTGCAAATGCCTGAGAGGTGGCACCAGACCGTGCACCAGTTCAGGGGAAATGCAATGAACTGATGCAAGTCTGCTAAAGACAGGGCAGTTAAACGCCAGCTCGTGGCAGACATCTGCTTGGGACAAGTGACATTTTGCAGTTAACTGGTTATGCTTTAGCAAAGACATAAAATGGAGATCTTAATGCTAATTGCAATGTTTGTTTGCCGTAAAAATAGGGTCATAAAAGTTATTAGAACAGGAAAGAACTCATCACCTTTTGAAGTCTGTTTAAGTGATTATTTTGAGGGGAAAAAAAAAAAAAAGAAGAATGTCTTTCAAAAGAAACTTCCGAATTATTTTATTACCCAATAAATTATGTTGTGTGTATAAGACAAGTCAACTTTCTTGCCTGGCACTCTGCTGTACTCAGAGGTGCTGCACCAATGTGCAGGGAGAGATCAAATTTATTTCCAAGAAGCAGAATAGAAACTCCTTGTCCAAAAATATAATGTTTATGGCTGGTGCTGATAAAAAACACAAAAAATTTTAAAAAGAGAGAAAAATGTCTGGTTAAATCTGTTTCAAACTCCCATGGTAAAATTTGTCTGAAGATCATGTGGCATATTAGCCAGTTTAAGAACTGGTTAATAAGAAAAGTACTTATTGCCTTTGTTTGATAAAATGGGATTTTTGAAGACAGTGGACATCTTGAGTTCATCTCACAAATACTGGTGAGCACATCCATAAAGTTAAACACAAATTTATTCTACATCATTAATCCTGAAGGTGCCGTTACTGAAATGATTGAGATTTGGGCACCTAAGTACCTCTACAGTACTACCAAGGGGTGGCAGAGGTAACCAGTCCTACCAGTAGTAACTTTGGATTAATTCCATAGTTTATCATATTCGTGCAGCACCTATTCAGAAATCCACAGGAAAATTGCTTAAGGAGAGAACTCATCGTTTCCTTATTAGATCTCAATGCAACTAATTTATGAAATTTTCAATTTCTTCATGTATGTGTAAAGTGTACTGCTTATTTCCCAAACTCTTTTATTTCCCAAACATGGCATCAGGAATAACCTAGACTGACCTTTCTCAGTGATAGCAAATGATTAAAATAATAATAATACATAATGCATAATGTCATTCGAATGAAGCCATTATCCATTTCCACAACCTTCTATTAGGTTTCCATGTTTTACTGCTCTCAAGGAGCATTTTTTTGCCGTTTACCAGAAGCACAGAAGCTAGAAGTAATAGTTAAAAACCAAATATTTTTTAAGACTTACATCTGGTGCTACTGAATTCAAAAAGAATTCGTGCAACTTAGTAAGTATGGTAAATGGATTCCATTATGACATATATCAATTATAGATTCACAATTGTGCAGCAGTTCATGTAGAAAAAGATGGTATAACACACAAATAGGTATGCCTATACCTACAAACCCGGGAAGCTCGTGGTTATCTAACGTGCCTTCGAAATAGACAAATCAGTTCTCTTTAGGACAATAAAATCAATTAGAATAAATTTATTTATTATGGAACAAATAAAATTGCTACCATCTGTTCTATATCAGCTCCACATGCAAAAACATCTCAGTTTGGAGCAAAGGAGTGATGTCACTTCACTTCTGATTTTGTGGGATTATATTGCAGGTGCTTTTCCCAAGAGAACTTCTTCCTTTCCGTCCCAAACACACCTCCAGATTGCTTGGTTCATCAGTGTTATAAAGTCATAAAATTTCCCCTTCTTGGTAAATGTTGGATACACACGTTACTGAAGAAGCCTGTGCAATCACTTCCCTTCTGGCACAACTTTTATTCTAGAGAGAAGCCAAATTTTATTACTTAGCTGGAGTTTAGCCCTGTGGCTACTGGTGCATCGTCCCAGCTCTACTGCGTTGTAGTGGCATCAGTGCCGCCTGGCCAGGCATGAGAGTTTGTGTGTATAACTGTTTACTATCCAGACTTCCTTTAACCTCTCCTTTAGGAGAAATTAGTAGCGTTCACCAGTTTGAGATGTTTGGAAAATCATCCTGCCGATAGCTATTATATTCACTTTTACGGTACCTTCCTCCAAAATCTATCGGAACGAAAACTTACGGGTCTGCACCACAGCATTTTAAAGATTAAATGAGCCTGCGCCCCACTTCAAAGCGAATTATTGTGTGATGGCAGCCAGGTGCCATAGAAGGATTTTCGTTCCGGTTTTGGGCTACATCTGATTAATCATAAAGCAGATCAAATAAAGGAACATCTGGTACAAGGTTTTTGCCATCAGATAAAGGCTTTATGATAGCAGTCCAAATGACTGCTGTGACAAACAGCCATGGCTACAACAGTATGCAAAATTTTTCTTCATGGCAAAAAAAAAAAAAAAAATTGAATACATAATTGTTTCACTCAATAAAATCAAGAACAGAGCATGTGACTGCCATTAAAGTTTAAAAAAAATCCCACAAACTCAGTGGGTAAATAATAATTGTACCTCCCATTGAAACATAATGTACAAGGTACCTTGTTTAGAATTTTAAAAATGCAGACAAGCTCCACAGTCTACGCAATGCTTTTATGCTTTTAGCATAATCATGCTCTGGATGTCATTTAAATGCGCCTTTTAATATCCCTTTGTCTTTCATCGGGGAACAGTAAGGCTGCGACAAAAAAAAAAAAATGTTTTAGTTTATTTTACTCACTTGTACTCTCTCTATAAGAGGTAATGTGAAAACGTGCCCCAGAGTCTGCCCCATTCCATCGCAGCATAATCCGACTGGTTTGGGAGGAGCAGGATCTGTTTGCAGTACTTGAGTGCCACCCATAGGCTACTGCTCAAATCATTGTTTTAAACCGGGCATGAAACGGAAAATCTTCCTGTCTTGGGGAAAAGTAGCCTAAAACCTTAAAAACAAACAGCTCCCGCCCTAATCAAGATGTAGCTCTCAAAGGAAAATTACAGTGCTTGACATAACTCTAGTGCCAATCACTCTTTACATTAGATTTTATTTTTTTTTAAAACTGTGTGTTTAGGGGAGTTAAACCTTATTTAAATGTTGCCATTTAAATTAATAAATTGTCTTCCCTCATAGATATAACCTGTTTAAAAAGGCAGAATAGTTACTTTTCCAACAGAATTAACAAAGGCTTCGAGGTTTACATAGACAAGAAAAAAAAAAGAATTATTTATGATGCATACTTAAAAAGTAGGAATTTTAAAGTTACATTAATAACTCTTTTTATAACTGCCTTCCACTTATCTTTAGCAGGACATCAAGATATGTTGTCCTTTTACCTGCTGGTTGATATTAAACTAAACATTGCTCTTCGTAGTAATGAAACTTCGCCTATGTGATCTTCGGATCACTTGTCAAATACCCTCCTACCTTTGGAGCATCTTCTGTCCGCATAAATACACTTCTGGAGCATGGAGAAGGAAGGTGGCAGGAGGGGCAAAGGAAAGTACTGAGGAAAAAAAAAAAATCAGCTGTGATATAAAAGAAAAAATTTCAAGAGGTGCAGTCATTGCAGACCATATTGCAACGTGCTTTGCAATGGAAGAGAAACCCTCTGAGGGGTTAACTCCCCCGGGCTTATTCGGCTAATGCTGCTAGGGAATCACAGCATTTACTCCTTCATGTCAGTAGTTGGAATAACAATGAAACTCAGAAATTGCTATATGGAGGAGAAGGAGAGCTAGCAATGAGAAAATACAGTGAACGGTGCTGAGTGAAACATCAAGGTACTGAAAATTCACATTCAACTACTAAAGAAAGATCACATTCGTCTGTCTATAACTCTTGTTCCTGGTAGCAGAAGCAGGTAGATCTGCTATTTGTGCGAGCGCACAAATGAGAATAGCATGGCCCTGTACCTTAAATTTGATCCCTGTCCTGAAACTGCAGAGTGCTTCTTCCCGTAGGATGACTTTGACCCTCCTCGGTTTGAAGTCCAACTCATTTGCTGTTAGCCTTCCCTGGCAGGGAGAACTTTTTCTCCTTTGGAGATGGCTGATCTATCGGAACACTCAGAAGCCTTTTTCCCTTCCCAAGCTCTGCGTTGTACACTGAGTAGATCTGGAAGCAGTTTCCTGAAGCAAGTTGCTAGGTAGGTCTTCATTGATAACATTTTTACAATCACTGCCTGGAGCTTTAGATAGGTTCCTCTTGAAAATATTATTATAATTGAAAAAGCTGGTTTGCTCCTCTTTCCTTCTCCCTCCCTCCTCTCAAGGGTGGCTATCCTTCTCCTCTGGGCAGTACAAAATCTGCCATGTTCTTTACCTGGGGTGAGCATACAGGCAGTGCTACTGGAGGAAAAGGAGAAGAGTGAGAGACGGAAGACCTTTGTGATAAACTGATCCCTTGTTCCAGTGATCCTGGTTCATATGGATACTCACTTCAATCACCTAAGAAGCTCTTTCATGGCTCTGTGCTACGTGCCCATCTAAAGAGAAAGCGGCAGCAGGATGTGCACTCATACAGAAATAAAAGGCCACTCAATATTAGGTAATATCCAATGCCAGTTACATTTGCAAAATAACTTCAAAATTTTTGTTCAACACTGGAACAGCAGCAAAAGAGGACAGATGATACCAAAACACACATGTACATCTGCAGCTGCCAGGGACCTGGCCTGAGGTACTGAGACTTCACTTACAGGTCTCATCAAGAGGATATGAATATGGAACTGTTGTTCTCCATTCCTTTTTCCTTGATGACAACATGACAGCTCTTCTCTTCACGTGTAGAAAAATGGGGTTCAGCTGCTCTTCTCCATGCAAGAGGGACACAGTTCAACATCTGCATGCTCATTTTCAAAGGGCTTTCAAGGATTCCTGTCAAAGAAGTCCTAAAATAAAATTGCAGCAGGATGAGAGTGGAATTTGTTTCACGGATAAATAACTAACAGCTAAGAAACAAAGGGTAGTGGTAAATTATTATTTTCTCAGCAGAAGAAGCGTAAATCACTCCTGGAGTCCCCAAGGAGACTCAGTATTTCCGCAATATCACGTACAAGCCAAGAAGACATCACTTACATTGTGGTTTACACTTTGTCTGCCTTAATACATGCAGAAGCCTTGTGTACACCAGTAGCCTGGTGCCCTTCTTCTGAATAAGAACACAGGAGATTGAAGAAGGGTGAGTAAATGACATAGGGAGAAAGAAAAGACAGAAAGGATAACTCAAGAAATGAACAGTAAAGAGAAACTTGCTGGCAGCTGGATCAGCTGGGAAGAGTGGTCCTGGTGGAAGCCGCCCCCAGCTTATCTAATAGCTTATTTAAATCGGAAAAAAGGTGGGAAGAGGCAGGAACGGGAATGACTCATCCGACAGAAAGAGGTGTTAAATAGCCAGTGGCCCACAGGAAGATTATTGAATGAAGGGGTCCTGCAGCTTTCAAAATCAGAGCTTATTTACTTCTTTATGAGTAAGGCTTTTCCTTTCTAGCGACGTACATCCCGAAGCTGGCACTTGGCCAATACTTTGAGATGATGAAAATAAAATTACAGTAACAGATTCCCCTCATCAACTTGTACTGAGCACTATTTCTTAGGGGTACATGTGTATGCAAAAACACCCCCCAAAAGCAGATGCTAGGGATTGTATTTATGTCTTTTCTCAAAGCAAACAGAAAGTATCTCTGCAAACCCATCAACAAGGAAGGAGACAAAACCATTTAACAAACACTCGTATCAAATGCACTTCGATAGCAAGCTTAATTCCTTTTTTTCTGAAAAAAAAATCAACAAGGATAATGCTGTAGCAGGACAAGCGGCTGGGATTGTTTGAAAGGAAGGCAGGAAGATCTTGTAGTGCTCTATGGCAATCCATCTGGGGAAGATTTCAAAAATACCCAACACTTACTTTAATATAGTCTATCCCAAAGGCAAAACTATTTGCTTTTCACAAGCATTTTTATGAGCTACATCTTAAAAGTAATCACTGGCAGAAATAATTTATTGTTAGCCAGAGAGGATATTGAAAGGCAGGGGAGCTATTAATCATCTATGCAGATATGGGTGAGATCCTGGCCCTGTGGAAGTCAATAGTAAAATTCCCATTGACATCTGTGAAGCCAGGCTATTACTCTATGTGCTGGAGGTTTAAGTGTTTGCTCTCTCTATTAGGTCAAGCTTCTCGCTTGCGTAATGGTGCTGATTTACACAGTTACATCACAGTTTGACCGAGGAAATATCTCCCTTTTGCTGAAATGAATGCTTTTCTGCAAGACTCCCCGCTTCTAACATTAATAACAGGAATTCTTTCTGTATTACAAGCAAGATCCAGGTATGTGGTAGAAGTCTAGATACAGAAACATCTGAAAAAAAAAAAAAATTGCAGGGAGGCTACAGTTCAAATCTTGGTGAGACACTGTCACACTGTCTTCCTGGCAAGTCCATTTGTATTTAATTCTGCTTTCCTTAGTAAAAGTCCACAATAGAGCTGTCAACTGTTACAAACCAACAGCAAGTCTGATAAACAATTTCAGAAATACCCACACTTGAAATGCTTACGTACAATTACACATGTCCTTCAGGATAATCTATGCCTTTCATGTAAAGTGAGTACATGAGCCCTAAGAGTTAACACTGCAGCAGAAAAAGAAGGGCAGAAAAGAATATTTCTTTTAAGCGAGCTTTCTTTTTCTTTATGTTTAATAGCAGATCACTTGGTGACATTACGCCACTTAGATGTCATGATCAACACACTCTCACTTCTGCTCAATATTTAGATTCTTTGTGAAACGTGTTGCCGATACTTCATACAGCTCTATCTCCTCTGCAGCCGTAAAGGATGTGATCAAATTATTTCTACCTGCTTCTAGACAAAGTGCTCTGGAAGCATCATTTTTAGTCTCAGCCCAGGGGAACAGAAGTGATTAAACAATTGCTGTTTAAAAATAGCATCACACATCACCAACAGTCCATCTCAGAGTCAGCTGCAAACTAGCAGCAGCAAAGATGTTTGTTTTTACCTTTTCTGGGCTGCCATGGCAGCCAAAATATTCCCTTTCTCCGAATTGATTTGTTCTGAAAGCCCAAGTATATTTGTTTTCCTGAGCAAATCCTTATGATTAATAATAGTAGGTGAGAGTTATTTTGTGTGCTTTCTTTTAATGAATAAAACCCAGAGCACAGGGAGGTTTGTGTTCAAACAAGGCTTGAACAAAATTCAGTGAGGGATTTTTGCTTTTCATGTGTCTTTTGTTTAGCATTCAGGATTCAAACCTGTACTACCACACTCTAAATCCCTATATGGGAAAGAAGGGTCTGACCCCACTGATGGATTAAATCACTCTATCCAGAATTTTTGCAACTGCTAAATTTTGTTCAGAAGCATAGGGCTGATAAGAGGAACGATAGCCTTATCTGTATTTTTGTTTTCATGTCTATTCAAAACAGGCTGAAAAGCCTGATCTCTCTTAATTAAATCATGAATAAATATGAGATTTCCTTCCTTTAAAGCCCAGCCCGCTGCCTGAGCTCAGACTTTACATACAGGCAGAGTCTGATCCTGCAGGTTCAGCTGGCTGAACCCTGCTGTCAGCAGCTTGAGTGATACGCTCAAAGTGCAAGATCTGGTCCGCAGCATAGAGAATAAGATCTATTTAACAAAATCCTGGCAGCCTAGAGCCTTAAATTCAGATTCAAAGGACACACTGGCCTTCTTCCCAGGGCTGTGGGATGTCAGCCCTTGCATTCGGCAGCATGATCCTACTTCCTGGGACCGGTGTTCCTTATTATCACCTCAGGAAGAAGTGTGTGCTCCTCTCCAAGGAGGCAGGCAGCGCAAGGTGAAACCTCCAGCTTCAGGGCTCATCAGAGTTTCCTAAAGGTGCAGCCCCACCGCGTTTTTCCCTTGGGGAGTGAGCGCACAGAGCGGCCAAGGAGCTGAGGCAGCAGGTCTGGCCCAGCTCCTACCAGGAGCACACCCAGACCTTGGAGATCTTGGCATGCGTTGTTCTCCCTACTCTTAGGTCCTACACATGAGCTGCGTTCTGTCTGTCGCCTGTCATACCGTGGCTGGCCACTCATCCATCCCAAATTTTGGAGGGGAGATGCTCCTGATTACGGAGCATATGTTGCCCTTCCCTGCGCAGTGCAGAAGGCAGCCAGCTCGCGCAGAGGTGGGTGGTGGATGGCACGGGAAGAAGCTGGGGGACGATCCAGGAAACGTGATCTGTGTTCAGCACGCAGTGAGGCATCAGATGCAAAAAGCTTCTTAATTATGCCAGTTCAAGACAGAAGTAAAATGCCTTCCTAATTTTGCAGAGCGCTGATAGGAAACACACAGCCCGCTAAGGCGGTAGCACAGATGGCACCGGACTGGCAGCAATAAGGTCATTCAAGGGGGAACACAGATGGGGCAATATCTATGGGGCAAGGTCCTGCTCTTCCACGGGATGCTGGCTTTGTGCTACAATTGTCAGGCATTGTCTTTCGTTGCCCCACTTATTTACCAGTTCTTTTAGGAGACGTCTAAATAGCATGAAATTAATCTAGTGAAAAGTGTTCATTGCTGGATCAAATATTCTCCATTTATCTGAGCTTTTTCAAAGAGCAGCTGATCTCAGTGCCTGCATGGCTCTAGAAAATAGCTGTGGAGGAAAAGAGCTGTGAAAGTATGTTCCTCTGGCTTTTCTGGGCAACGCACAAAAGCCTTTTCCACTTTACCAAATATCTCTATCCCCAGGAGGACATCACAAACCAATATTCATGTAGACTTCCAGAGCACAGCAATTTCCTCAGAGGGGAGTGGAGCTTCCCAAGGGAAGTGACTAACCCTGACTTTCTAATCAAACAGCAGAGAGCTGTAAAAGCAAACAGAGATTCTGATGCCAGCTTCACATCCCACTTCTTGGTGCGTTAACTCTCAACAACACCTGACCACAGGCTGCAGGACGATGCTGTTGCCCGTGCACAGTGCCCTCAGCTGCTGAAGACAGTGCTCATCCAGACAGATGGCAGAGAGAGGATCAGTGAGCTTGCCAGGAGGCTGAAAATGCCAACACCTGAGCAGGAAGGCCAGGACAAATTGAAGAAGACATGACATGATGACAAGCTGAAGAAAAGGACTGATTAAGGGTAGTAGTTCCCTTTTTGAAGTGGGAGAGTGCACAATGCATGAAGAAAAGGTAAAATTTTGAAGTGAGACCGTCAAACCCGTGCTCTGCCACTTGCTATACCAATTTCAGGCACCTTAAATGATGCTGTGGAATGAGTGTACATATGGTGAAGGGTGAGCATGCATCTGCACAAATGCAATGTTTGGTAGAAAGGAAGGCAGAGAGTGGGGAGCTGAACAGATTTACATTGCGTTGAAACACTCGACACAGGGAAATCAAGGTCATATTTTTTGTATGCATACTTGAACTCCAGGCCAGATTTAATGGCTGAATTTAAAGTTATTTTTCTCCCTCACTGTTACTGTGTGAAAAATCTCACAAACTTGTTGTAGCAGATTATATAATGGTTCTATTTTCATGTGGACAGAATCACTTCAGTATTTTGAACCCTACTCCAACTCCCTCATCCCGCTATCAGGTGAATATACGCGCTGTTGTGGCGTTTTCTACATTAAGTTGCATCCGTTAGGCCAATTCAGGACACTCACTGTCGGCAACACAGTACACAAATTTCAAATAAGCTTTCAAAGTCATCAACAATTTATCATTTATTTATGCATCCCTTTTATATCTAGCTTAACATTTAAGCATTAAGATAAGAAAAAGTCTTTGAGTTTACTATTGCATTTCACTGCATAATTAAAAGTATGAAACTTTTTTGTTTGATATATAAAACTCTTGTGATGGAGTATAACTCAGCTAACATTTCTGCTTTTAGTGCATCTTTACTCCTGTATTTCACTAAAGGGAGTGGAAAAAAGTAGATGTGTGTCATACAGTGCTTTTTACATTTTGGAATTCATAACCCTCACAGGACAATAGCATGAATGATGCATTGTCAAGTTAGGTATCGTCTGCTGCACGCACCTGACACTGACTGAAAGCAGCTTTCCTGAATAATCCCTTCAGACAGTCGGGCGGGAGCGGCTCTGCTGCCCTAGGCAAAACTCCATCTTTACCAGTCACCCGTACAAACGGGTGCTGCATGTTTTGCAAGACTCTCAACTCTTTTAAGTTCACCCGTTTCCTGTCACCCACAGTACA
Source organism: Tetrax tetrax (assembly GCA_009806455.1). Classification (NCBI taxonomy): domain Eukaryota; kingdom Metazoa; phylum Chordata; class Aves; order Otidiformes; family Otididae; genus Tetrax; species Tetrax tetrax. The sequence goes on from WHYT01017505.1 coordinate 666,603, forward strand.
TCTGCTTTTCAGAAGCAAGGCTGCTGCCATGGCTATTTTGTCTGAAAATTGAAAGAAAAAAAAAAACAAACTATTACTTCTGTTCTTTGCCTCTTATTTTTCTCCATTTTTTTTTTTTTAAAAAAAAACTCTTCCTGCCTGCCCCACTTCCCATTCCCATCCTAGCTCCCGCTGGCCTGGCAAAGGCTAAGAGCATCCCTGCTACTATGGAAGAAAGATGTGAAGACTTGCCATCCTGCGTAAATCAGTCCACCTGAAAATGTCAGGCAACCAAAGCTGGGCCCTGTCAGCTACAGCAGGAACTATGAACTATTCAGCACTCATCTGAAACGCTGGCTTCACAACAGAGCAAAAGTAAAACAAGAGTGGTTTGCTGTATATATTGGTGGCTGGTGCTTGGCAATGGAGGAATTACATTAAAATTAGAAATTTTGAAGTTAGAAGGTGTCTGAGGAGAAAAGAAAACCTTAATCTTTTTACAGGTTAAAAAAAGAAAAAAAGAGATCATGGAGAACAATATCAAAACCAAACACCTAGGAATACTGGGTATTAGAGAATTATTTGGTGATGGAGAAGAAAACTTATTAGATATGAGTTCCAGTAATAGCTTTCTATAGCAACCACAGAAATATGAGATCTGGGCAACAGGAAAAAGAGAAAAAGATTTCTTTTGCCTCTGCTGATGAAGACAACAATTTTTCCTTGAATACAGCTGGAGAAGTTTATCAAAAGCCATTATTCATAACATGCTTAACAGGGGAACATGAAAATATCTTACAATGTAATAAGAAGATGTCTTATTCTTGCCCAGTATTCTCTCCTTGCCCATCTAATGATGGTGAGAAAAAAAATCATTTAATTATTAGCTTTACTTCTTTGCTGAATAAAAACCAGCTTATTGAGAGGGATTTGCATTTTGGACCTTGATAGGAAGATTGTACACACCTGTACAATCGTGCTGAAGGCCATAGATGAGGAGATTAGAACGTGCAATAATTTCAGGATAGAATTTTCATGTTCTGATCCTTAAATTGCAAAAATATAGCCACAGCTATGCAATTATATACTTTTTCTTTACCAAACCAAAAAATTAACTATGCTAAAAAGTGGATCCAGAGAGTAAAAACTGATGTGACATCTCACTCAAATTAAACAGAAGTGTTATTTCTGCTTAAAGTCTAAAGATGCTTAAATAATGGCTCTATTTTGAAATTTCTTTTATATTCAGAGATATACATGGTTTATTTTTGCGATTCTTACAGACAAAACTTATCTAATTTGGGTCTAATGATTATTAATTAGGTTATAATTCCCTTACTTCAGCCATATTTTACATTTCAGAGAAATCAATGTAAGGTATGAACAGAAAGAGGAGAAAAATGTAATCTTGAGTCCCAAACTTGAGCCTGCCACTTGGTAAATGCTTTGCACTGGTTGCTTATAGCCCAGACATGCAAATTTCTGTTGATCCTGTCCTACTATGGAAGGATCCTGCCAGCTTCTTTCAGCCTCTTCACCTTAGCACCTATTTTTATACTTTCCTATCACTGCCCCAGCCTGTCCCCATTGCTCACTTAGATCAGCCTAGAGAAAAAAACGTTGCAGCCCCAACAGATTTTTTGAGTCCTGTCTGCCACGTCCTCGTGTAAATTCTTGTGCTCCGTATTTGCAGCCCGGTTCACATCTTGTTCAGGAGATCTGGAGATGCCTCTGATAACAGACATGAATACTGACAGTAATTACAAACAACAGTCGACAGGAAAGAACAAGGCTTTGCCTTTTTTACCTCACCGTTTGGATCTCTGCTGTAGCCAGAAGAACCAAGGGCTTCAGTTTCCCATTGCCAATGTACCTGTCTCAGCTGAAAGGCAGCATTACGTAAGATTTATACATTGCAATTATAAAGTATTATTTTTAGACATTTCTCCAGCATTACAACATTTCAGCCAAAATCTAAAGTTGCATAAAAGAGCACTCAAAATGTAAACCTTAAAATGCAGTTTTAATAGCATCCTCAGCTTGGCAGCGACCCAGCATAGTATTGCTCCACTCCCATACCAGTAAAAGCAATAAACTACGTAAAGGCTGTGGGTGGGGGAACGCAGTCAGGAAGCACCTCTACATAAATACCAGTTTCTCTTCTGCCCACCAGAAATGCCCGTTCACATCCGATTCACACTTCTACGGTCTAAGCTTTGGTCCTGCAGACAAGGCTTTAATCCGTACCCCAGTACTGGGGTGCATCTGTGTGTATGTCAAAGCTGGCTTAGGAGGTTTCTTTGGACCAAGCCAAGAATTACTAGATCTAAATCTGCGTTGTGGTCAAGATAAACATCATGAACATATGTCAAAAGCAGCTTTATTTGAAGAAGAATGGCAACCTTGGCACAGGAGTTATGACTAATTCCCAGCATCTCTCTCTCACCTGAGAAGTGCTGGGTGAAAAACCAGAGTCACCACAGCCCTGTCACTCTCCTCCCCTGAACACCTCCCTGTCCTCACAAAAAAAAAATACTGAGAGGAGAGTGAAAAAATAGTGTTAGTTCAAATCTGAATTCCTCACAATTTGTTGTTCTGTGCTGCAGAATGTGCTCGGGTATCAGTTATCCCATTCGTGCAGACTTACCTTGCAGTACCCAAGTATCCATGGAGAAAACAAGCTTCTTAGACATCTCAAAATGCTATCTTTCTTTTTTTTTTTTCTCTCATGGTTGTATTCTTCCCTGTTATCTCTGAGAACATTCTGTTAATCAGAGTGTTCATCTGATAACTTTATAGTATGAAGAATAAGATGTATGGGAGCAGGACGTGGAATGAAAGCTGCTTTCTACCAAACAAGAGCCCTAAACGCTAAGCTCAGAAAATCACCTTTACGAGATGCCGGGCAACACAGGTACCGTGCTCCCAGCCTCGGCTCAGGCAACGGAGCTCAGGACAGCAAGGCGATTTCACGCTCACCTCTGTCATCGCTATTTCTTGTTGAAAATCAGAGCGTATCTCCGCTCAGTGCATTGGGGTTTTTTGTTCATACTTCTGAGGCATTCAACTTTTACTCCAAGTTCCTACTACCTAGCGCTTTGGGTCCTGCTATTTCTCACCATTTTTAATTCTAGACAAGTGACTTGCGGCTGTTTAGAGAGATGTGTTTGCATTTCCTCTGAGCCATCCTCCCTCGCTGTCTCAGGAAGACAGGCCTTTGCATCGTAGCAGCACTCGGGCACTCACAGGTCCCGAGTGTTTGCATGTGGAACCAGTTTCTCTGAATTTTACTCTGCTTCTACATAATGGCTGCTCTGCCTACTGCAGTATAAAATTAACTTCGAGGTGAGAGCTTCAACTGTGCGCATCGGCACAAAAAGAGCCCACCTCAAAGTTATCAGCAAGAATATGTTGTAAGAGGTTATGCTGCAGGAAAACGGCTGCTGCTGCTCCTTCCATCCGGTTTCTGATCCAGTCTCATCTCGGCTCTTGTAGCTGAAATTTGTTTAAGATGAAATAATATTGCAATAGCGATATGCAGTCATGATTCAAGTTACACCTTTGTCTTCTGCTCATTAAGAGAACCTGAAAAATGTTAGCAAATTATTACCTCATTAGCATAGATTCAATTTTATTGACATATTTTAAATTTATGCAAGGCCTTGCTACTATGGACCTTATAGATGTCGTCCATTAATAGTAACATTAAATTCCTGTAGGCTGGGATTTCAGGACAGGACTAAAACTAAGGAATTCTGTTGGTAGAACAATGTTAAATTTAGAAGTAGGAAAAATGGACTCTCAATCGTTGCATATATTTTTAGTACTTTCCTGGACAGGATGAGTACTTGCAAATGGAGAAAACAGGTCTGATAATGGTGATTTTGAAAAACCACAACTGTAGTTGTACGGAATTATAAAAAACTGTTCTGAGCTATGTCAAATATAGCTCCCTACATAAGATGCTGTTAGTTTGTCTTGTCAGTCTGCTGATGCATGTGCGCTACTCCATTTGGCGTGAAGGGAAGCTGTGGGTGTCTTGCTGGAGTAATAGAGCCACAAGTGAATATGCTAGCAATTTTAGAATGATCATATTTATTCCCCTTCTCTTTAAAGCTCTCTCTATAAAGGCATAATGGTTTTTTTGAACTTTCAAAGTTGACTGTTAGGACAATAGGGTTTTTAATCTACCATCAGCTCCATCCTTCTCTCTCTCACCCTTCCTGTCTTGTTTTTCCTGTCTAGTAAGCAGAGATTTCAGGATATTTTCTTCTGCTACTCCCTTCTGCTTGCAGTGGTTTTAGAAGAATCTCCAAATGCAAATAGTCTCACTAGCTAGGCTAATAACTTTGCATTCATACTGCAATGGACATTTGGAGTTCCATCAAATTTATTTCCAATAACCAGTGATCACCTATAAAACTTACCAGATTTGAAATGGAATACTGGGTTATTTTTCATACTTTTTATTTGAAAATGTTAACAGGAATAAAAATACAAGCTCAAACCAATAATTTGATTTAAAAGCCATTCTGAATACACAGAGATTGCTTCCTTGGTTTTGATTTTAAAAGCCTTTCTATTTTTACACCAAAATATAATTCACATAACTTAGGACTGACAATAAAATAAGTTGTTAATACATTTTTATTTTCCCTTCATTTAGTGTGAAATAGAGAGCTGTGGCCTTAGTCCATTAAGCCATGATATCTGCTACATGAAAACTACAAATAAGCTGTGGTTTCCAAAACAAACAACTCCAGACCTAAAAATTAGCTTAAAAACTCAGAAATCAGCCTGAAGGAAGCCCAAGGAAATGAATAAAAATATCCAGAAGGAATTAGAATCAACACTGGGGAGACAGTAATTGGGTTGACTTTAGGCTAATTCACACACTGAAAGTCTCATGGTTTTGGGAGGTTTTTTTTTTTGGTTTTTTTTTTTTTTTCAGTGTGCTTAGATTTGTCTTCAGTCTCATTTGTGACCTTACTGGAGGGATGCCACTTATGCTGCATATTTCCTACACTGCTTTTTCTCATTGCCAGAATATATACACATGCATATATGTATGTATATGTATATGTAACATATATATGTCCAAATTTATACAGAAAAGATCTTCTTTTAAGTGAAATACACCACAAGCAAACTGCTGTAAGTCAGGAAAGTAATTACTGCCTGAGGTAGGCAGGCTGCAGTCCTGTGCTCATATGTGACACTTCTCTGGCAATTGTGTGATACAGGAGCTAAAACTTCCACTTCAAATACGGTGCTAATGCCTCCTCCTCCACCACTGAAAAGTAAGTTACGATATTCTGCCTTTTTAGTAGGGAAAAATGTATACTGGCGCCATGTGGCTAAATTCTAAACATTTAGCCCAAGGTAACACAAAAATAAATTCACTTACCTCAATAAAGTAATTTCAAATCTACACTGGAGTAACTGAAAATAAGCATTTTTCACTTGAACTCAAAATTTCCCATATTTTCACCCAACACCATATCGAGAGAGGTTTTTTTTCCTCTTTGAAAAAATAAAACCTTCCCTTGCTGTATTAACTAGCTAGATATTCATGCGGTCAGCACAAATTACTGGGAAGACTCTGCCAGAGAGAGATATATTTGCAGTCAGCAATCTTTTCTCCTCAGATGTCAGTAGCCATAGCAAGAAAGTAAACAAAATTGGAAATTAGACTGAGAAGAAAAATAACAGCAAAAAGCTCTAGTTTGGTACTTTCAGTAAAAGAAGAGCTCACCTTCCTGGGAAACTTTCTGGGCTATTTGTGTAGCTTGTACGTGACCAGAGGACCTGACATTATATATATAAAAATATAGATATTTGTATGTACACTGCATGGGTCCTCATGCAGCTGGTGCTGTGCAGAAAAACACGCACAGCCTTAAATAAGAAATGAGATCCAAATTTTGAGCAACTTGGCCAAACTAAGGTGAGAAATTGGAGGCAGAAAAAGGATTTGTACCTTGTTTTTGTTAGTGTTGCGCTGCTCTTCCAGAAAGCAGCGATGCGGCGGCACTCTGTAGGAGGTCCGGAAACTTGTAAGGAGAAAAGGAAGAGGCAGTGTTGAGAACACTGAGCTGGAATTTATTCTTTGCAATTAAAGAGGATGTTTGTTCCCCAGACTGGCTCACAGAGTCACGACTTGCAGTTTACACACCTGGATTTTCTGGATAAAATAGACTCGATGAAAGCCTCCATCTGAACTCCCATCCATTCAAATTACTGCATTTCTTCAGGTTCTCCCGTGAAGCAATATTGTACCAATGCAGAGTAATATAGTTTGGCCTCTGGATTGCTCCAGGAGCTTTCAGAATGATTATGAGCCAGTATTTCTACTCCTAAGGTCTGTGAAAGTCAGCATGCTTATCAGCTGAGGTGATGCTATGATTGCAAAAGAACAAAAAGAACCACTAAGCCTGCACCTTTTAACTGGAAAGTACCTCTTAAAAGCATTAGAGTTGCTGGTAAAAGTAAACATATCTATTTTAATCCATTCTTTTAGATTTTTTTTTAGTTGTGTAGTGGAATGCATAGTACTATATCTGGCAATAATGGTAGAATGAAAGGCAAACAAAATGCTGGGATATTTTTCTGCTGCATTTTTTACTACTGGAGAGGTTATAGTATCAGCATATCATCTCAATGGTATGGCCTCACCTGTAATTATCTCTTCAATTTTGGTTACTTAATAGAATGTGTAACACTAATAAAGGAAGATATAGAGCAAAGATGCAAACTGAAAAAAAAAAAAAGATAAACCTTTAGATAATTTTGGGTTTATATGTGGATAGATAGAAAATACTAAGATGGTTTAACTTGTGCAGAAATGATAAAAAAAGGAAGCAGTAAATAAAGTACTAAGTGCTGTATATTACTTCGCAGGAGGTAAACTCTGAGATCATATAAACTTACCTAATGTAAGAGGGATAAAACATTCAATAAAACTGAAAGCTCTCTCCTTTCAAATACGTAAGAAAGCATAAAATTATACACCTTCTCTCCTGCCTTCTTCTCCCACTGTTAACCTCTGGAACGCAACGTTAGTCACTGTTGAGATTCTAAAGAATAAGGGTTTGTATAGATAGCAAAAGCATCTGACGTCAAACGTGTAGTGACAGTTTCATAAGGTGTGCACACTTCATAGAATCAGTCAGCCACATACTGGAATTAGAGAAAAATTGCTGTGCAGTCTTGCTGTCCCTTCTGACATGTCCTTGTGTCTTTCTTACAAGTGCTAGAGAAATGAAAATTCCTGCTTTTCGGACCACGCCAAGGTCCATAGTGAGATTACAACAACTCCTGAAACATCATAAAAATGATTTTGTTTTTTTTTCTACATCCAAAGTAAATATCAACATTGCACAGGGTCCCTGAACGCCTATGAATATGAATAATTTCATATTTTATTGAATTCAGGTCTTCTGTTACAAAAATTATTCCTCCGAGCATTTTTCTCTCCAGCGTTGTCTGTCACTGGAGGTAACCAGGACCTTATCTTTGCAGATGGGAGGAAATCCACAAATAAAAAGGAGCTGAGATGCAAGATTTGTTTTCATTTGGTCTTGGCACTGTGTTGATACAGTCTCTTTGGCTTGCACGCAGGTAGATGGGTCATTCACTAGTCTCCAAAATACGCCATGCTACGTCCCTGCAAATAACCTCATGTGAAATCATCCCCAGGTGAAATTATTCTCTATCTACCTTCTGGTTTTGCTGTCAAACCTAATGTGTGCTGGGAGCGGGCGTCTGGGGAATGGACATCCTGTGAACACTTCTAAAAGGCAGGGCAGGGAGGAGGAGGATAGTTCATGTTAAGCTGTACTTGCTGTTGAATCATTTAAAGATTGCTCAGTTTTCAGGAGCTCTCAGTTCCCATGGTTCAATATGACATGATATATACGTAGGCATACACCAGGTCAAATCAGCTGAAGAAATATCGTGTCAGTATTTTCGACATATGAATGGAGAATAATTTGCTCATGTCGTGTAATGAGGTGTTGGGTCGCCCGTGCAGCATGAGGACGCTGGTGCCACCACGACATTCAATTTACCTTTTCCTGCCGTAGAGGGAAGAGGAGCAGTGGCAGCCCTCGGGTTGCAGGCTTCCCCTCCATCCTCCTGCCTGCCCTGTGAGCCTCATGCCTGGCTGGAGCGGCTGCCGGAGCAGCTGCCTGCTCCGTGCCGTGCCGGAGAGCAGGGCAGATGCACGAACGTCTGCAGAAATGCATAAATCTCCCAGAGTGAGCTCCAAGGGGCAGTCCTCTTTGCTGGAGAGGGCTGCACTTAATTTATTTTCATTCACGGTCTTTTCCTTTCATGCTAGCAGATAAGTAATCTTCTTCTTCTCAACTACATCCTTAATTATAGTAGACAGAAGATTATTTACCACATTGCAATTTCTTTCAGATCCATTAGTTTGCTCAATGTACAGCTAACCATGGCATTACTTTCCGTTGACAGTGTTATTGCAAAAGGGTTTGCTAATACACAAAAGCAACATGTCGGTGTAATAACGCTCGAAACGCAGCGTCTACGCTAGCCGTGTTCTAAAGGGTTAGAGAGGCAAAATAACAACGTACCTTGAATTTGCACAATCCATCCCACAGAACCATCGGAAGACTTCAATAAGAATAATTGATACAATAATCTTGGAAAGCACTTTTGAAATGGGACTATATTAAGTTTATTAGCATATAACAGAACTATATAATAGGTCAAGTCATTAACTGGAATATTGTTATAGATTGGAGAGAGAACTTGATTAAAAAAAATATTCCATTATTTTTACTTTTACTATTATTTCAATAGTGAAATGTCTGTTATAAAATGTTCCTTGAAATATTTAAAGATGGATTTTATAATCCATCTGAAGTAGACACCTTCAGCACCAATAAGCTGGTTACTTTCATGTATTTCCATGCTCTTGTCTCTAGCCTTGATGGTTAAAAAAAAAAGTTTTGTTAGCTTTTTTTTCATTTTAAAATAAATGCTTTTCTCAGGATTCCTGAAAGTGGGGCTTTTAAGCCAGCGAGTATGAGATTTCGTATCACTCCATCTCAAGCAACAAAAGATGGATATAGTGGACAAGGAGTACCCAGGCAGAGCACAGAGCTAAATGGAGTATTTCAAAGGGCCAGAGCAGAGCTGAGGAGGAGGAAGAGGAGTGTGAGAGGAGTGTCGAGCACCGGGCCCTTGCTGGGTCGTGGCAGAAGGTGAATAAAGAAGTGAGGACGGCAGCTCTTTAGGTTCTGCTTCTGCCGTACCATGCTGCCAACAGCAATTCCCCTTCAAACCTAGCAATCAGATTGGGGCTTTTTTAATCCCATTTATGTTTTCAAGACAACCTCTGAATGTGTTAAAAACTCAAAACAAAAATCCCCAAACGCACCAAGAAGACCCCCCTCAGCTTATCCCTTTTAAATTGACAAAAAGAAAGCTGAAACAGTTTTTGCAACCTCAGGAGCCTGTTCTCCAAGCAGGGCTCCTTCTGGTGTCCCCAGACACCTCACAAGGTTGTTCCCAGGCTTCAGAAGAGCATTAAGGTCTTTCCACCTAACCGCTCACTGGTGCTGAGTTTTCCTCCGAGGGGAAACAACACAAGCAGTTTATCGGTTTCCCCTCCCAGCTGGGCTGCAGGAACATTTCTCCACCTCACAGGATTCCCCTCCGTCCTGCGGCCTTACAACCAGCACAGGACTCGCCGCCTGCGAAGGGAGATTGTCTGTCTCTGGGAAGCGCACGCAGGCATCCTTGGACAGAGAGCGCGTCCCTGACGGTGTGTTACAGCGCTCTGCAGCACAAGGCGCATCCTGAGGCTTTTCCCAGTATCAGCACTCACTCTCCCTCATTACTTCTTTTCTTTTTATTTTCCTTTGCAATACTGGAAGAAATGCTTGCACGATTATTATTATTATTTTTTTTTTTAATGAACCTAGTAAAAAGCACCTCTTTTTGATCTTGTATGTGGTGGTAGTTCAGGTTATAGACTAGTTACGGCAGCAGTGAAATTAATGAAAACTCTGCTGCTTAGTCTAATAATAACAGGAATATGGCCAAAGGAGAAGTGGAGTTTGAATGGAAAAAAAAAAGAACAACATTCAGTTACGGTAACAATTGTGTTATATATTTTTATATCGATTTGAAATTCACTGTTTCTTTAGGTCTCCACACATTCGAGCCTCTGCCTGCTGTTGCCCCAGGTCTGGGGTTTAACAAGCCTTTCGGACGAATGCTGCATTCCCGCTTTTCACAAACATTATTTCAGGCTTTGAAGACTCGGGGATGTGTTCTTGTAGTGTCTTACCTTCAGCTACCTTTGTCAAGCTCTTCTTTGTAACCATCACGCCTAGCAGCAGAGCATTTAAAAAACATAACCTGAGACTCCAGAAGACAATTTTGTAGTAAAGAACAGTTTTCCATGCAAATTCTGGTGCAGGGCACAGACAGGCTTTGCAAAAATCTATTCAATATTTTTGTTTGCTGCTTGCTAAAGTCAGTAAAGAGAGTTCAGGTGACTTCTGCAGACTGTCTCAAGTCTGTATATATTAGCTGTCTGTATGAGTGGCCAACTTCTACATGTGTTAGTCCTAGGTCCCCTGATCATTTGCAGTATTTTATAATTATTGACGCATTGGTTAAGTCTAAACTTAGTTCTTCTAACATCTTAATTGAAAAACTAAAAAAAATTGAAAATCTATTTGAAGCAACAGCTGCTGTTAAAACTTGGTAGATAATTTTCAGACAGGATTTTAAGGAAAAATACCCTTATGTTATATCTGACTTCTGATTTTTCTTTCTTTTTCAAAATATAGCTTACTTTTCAAACACATCTTTCTTTGATAAGCCTCAGAGCACTAGTGTTAGCAGACGTTCTGAATCAACATATCTGTCAGTGATGGTTTTTTGTTTTTTTTTAAATGAAGCAAATAAATTAAAGATCAAAATGAGGATTTGAGTAGTAGAATGCATTTCTTCACATGAGGGAGTGACCTCATTTGCCACTCTGCTTTGCAGGAGCGATGTGCCAGCAATGCTAATAAAGTGCTAGCAATTCATGCGCTTTCTTGGTTAAATACTGTAGACTACAAGAAGTGACATGTCTTAAATTGTATAATCATGGAATCATAGAATCTGAAGGTTGGAAGAGACCTCCAAGGTCATCAAGTCCAACCATCAACCCAACACTACCATAATACTGTATGATACACAGAAATGTAAGGACTGAAAGGAAAGCTCGTCATGATCACCCAGCAAAATAATATTTGGCTGCAAAATGTCCACGAGTGCAAGTTTCCCCTGGCCTTTGTCTGTCCGACACGTGAACCCGTGGTGGGGAGCAGGGGGCAGATGACGGCGTGGGTTTCGGTTTCGGGCTCCCAGTTACTAGTCCATGCTAGATTGTTTGTCTTTGTTCTTGTTGTTCCAGTGACCGCTAAATTAGAGTTAGCCTGGGTAGGCCTTCTTTGCTGAAATCCTAACTTAGCTTTTTTATGTAAACACCCATTTAGTATCTATATCTCACTCCCACCTTTGTAAGGTAAAATAATAATATTCCTTTGCCTCATATGGTGTAATGAAGTTTAATACATTAACGATAGTGAGGCACTAGTTGCTATAGTAATGTACTACTTAAATAACTAAGGGGAAAAAAAAAAACCAGAGAGAAGCGTTTCAACAAATGCGGTTTATTGAGGGCTACTTGTTCTGCATGAAACATCTTTGGGATGGCTACCACAACCACGTGGCGATATCCAAGAGGACATTTAGGGAAGGAGCCTGGTAAGGGCAATGAGGTAGGAAATGCTGAGCAGGGTGAAGGATTTCCCATCCTGCTCACACCCAGGCTCGGCTGTCTGCTGGTGAGGTGACAGTTGTGGTGGGTGAATTGTCCATCTGATGCCCTCAGCCTGGAAGAGCATCCCTTCACAGACCGACTGAGGTCCGTGGTTTGTTTTAGGAAGGGCCAGCAGTCACATCCAGTGCCTGTGAAACAGCCAACTGGTTTGATCATTTGTACAGATGCCGGAGCCCAATCGGAAGCAATTAAACTCTCTGCTGCTAGATTAAATTGGCTTTGGAAAATATCTCTGGTCGTGAGATCAGAATCCCACCCATAGCTTCTAGTGCAATGGCTAAGGAACCACACTGGGGCTAGAAATGTGGGCTTGAGCTTTCCCTGGCAGAAGGTGAAATTAAATATATATTCTCTATTTCTCCGCAAATGCTGTAAGAAATAGCTAGCATATATAACACATAAGCACTACTACCAATCATGCTCTCAAGGGCCAAGTTTTAAAAATAAAGTGACTTCATCTGTATTCTTCACATGTTTGTTGGCTGCAATCTGTGAACATCTATTAGATCAAATTCCTCAAGAGATTTATGGAAAAGAACGCTGATTTCTGAGTTCCGATCAGCCTGACAGGTGAAGTAGGCACCACCCTGCTGTGAAGGGAGAAAGTAGCAGGGAGTTACCTACCACCCAGGAGGATGTTTGAGCAAAACCTTTGAATTAGATACTTCAATTTCACCTAAGTCACACTTTAGGCACCTGAATCATTTTTATATCTTGTCTTGTCTTGTCTAAATCTTGTGTGATTTAGAAATTATCACACTGAATAATTTCCTAAGTTGGGCCACAAGGAGAAGAAAATTAAAAGCCTACCCCGTTGTCCAGAGATGCACCTCAGTTATGAAGGCAAGGATAATTATTTTCCTTCTTTTTCTGATCACGATACAGAAGAGATTAATATAGAATCACAGAAGCATAGAATCATAGAAAGGTTTGGGTTGGAAGAGACCTTTAAAGGCCATCCAGCCCAACCCCCCTGCCAGGAGTAGGGACATCTCCAACCAGATCAGGTTGCTCAGAGCCCCGGCCAACCTGGCCTGGAATGTTTCCAGGGATGGGGCATCCACCACCTCTCTGGGCAACCTGGGCCAGTGTAAAGAAAATGATAGGTCTTTATGAACATTTTTAAAATTGTATATTTTCTAATTTGGCTTCAAAGAGAAGGATTTTTTTCTAACAATTAGGTGCTCTATTCCTTTGTAAAATTTTGTTCAGATTAAAATGCATGGATAGAAATGGAGAAAATAGGTAAAAATCTTTGTAACAGGTCAAATACAACCAAACCTTAAAGCAAGTGAATTTCTGTTGAAATCAATAGGAGCTGAGATGGCTGACTGAGCAGAAGGTGGGAAAAATAATAGTTTGTTGCCTCTCTGCAGTGAAGATAAGTCAAGTCAGTCCACCATGACCTCAGTATATAGCAGACTTTATACTTAAATGGCTTATTTTACATATGGGCAATGGTCTTAAAATCTTGACTCCAGCATGCATCAAATTCCGCTAACAGCATTATTGATGGAAGGAAAAAGTTACAGTACAGTCAGACAGGTTGGTGGGTTTTTTTAAGCAGTTTAATCAGGAAATTCTGACTCACTGTAGCAAAGCGAAGTGTTTCATGGTAAAGTACCAGCTTTGAGAAAACTTTTGTCTCAAATGATTTACAAATTGAGGGTGAAAATTCTGATTCTGGTACCATAGAGAGAAACGTACCTCTAGAAATAAGTGTTTGTTTTTATCTGATGCAAACTGGAAACTTAAACCCATCCTTCCCCAAATATCATATGAGCATGTATCCTCACTGGGATATCGTCTCGTTCTTTTTCCTGTTCCAAAACAGCATTTATACAGAGAGGAAGCATTGTGATAAAGACTTTCTGAACAATTTGTTGGGAAAAGAATCATTTCATTGTTTTGAGTCAAATAGTTAGCCTCCTTTCCTCACCCTTACACCTCTACTTGTTTAAAAACTATTTATCTATCTAAAAACTATCTGTGGAAAGTAGACTGAGCCAGAAGGAAGGCGCAGGAATACCTAATAGGCTGGCAGGCACCAGTTTCCAGGAGGAGCCCCAGACTGAAGTCCCTGAACCAGACAGGGGAGAGCTGAACTTGGCTTTGGCACGCCTTAGGTGAATGCTTCCAACAACGAGTTTTTATAATTTTGCTTTATGGTGAAAACTTCTGAAACCTCTTGGTTATACCTCACCTCAGAATAGGACTTTTGTAATCTGAAAATGTTTTATGGGATGAAGAAATCACTTCCTGTCTTGGGCAAATTTTCAAATTGGACCCAAAGTACCATTATTGAATAGTTTTTAGGTTGTCCTGGCTGATAACTGCATTGACTCTGTCATGATGAAGCTTTTGTACCTTTTTAAAACAATTTTTTTTTTTTTGGCAGTAATTGCCTGAATAAACTGAAGGGAATTTGAGGCCTTGTACACTTCTATATTCAGTGAATTGTAGGATTTTAATCTTTTCTTTTTTAGCATTCTGCAGGTATTCATTAGTTAGGAAGGAATATTAACACTTCACTCACATTCTCAAATATCTGCTCGTGCAAATCAATATCTGGTCACACAAACCACCACATTGATCTCCTTTTAGCATTTTAAATAAACAGGTAACAAAACAACTTTAATTATTTTATGGTCCTTCATGTCAAGCAAATGTTCTCCCCGTTTTAGAGGAAAGTATTTGAGACATCATGGGGTAAAATTAAATTATTTGACCAAGACCACCGAAAGGCACTTTCAAAGCTGTAATCATAAAGCAGTAGACCTTGCTTAAATCACCTCCACAGAGGTTTAAGCTAAAGTGTTACACTTGTCACTGTAAAAAAAAAAAGCCCAAACTGTGTACAAAGCCAGCCACAGTCACTCAGCTAATAAGTGTAATCTGTTAAACTGCTATAACTCCGACGTGTTCGATTTTGTGCACAGCAGCGATGGCTCTAATGCTTTTTAGCTGGTGGGGTTCTCAGCAAAAAGAGCTGCAGTGGACGTGCGTGTGTGTGCATGTGTGTGGAGCTTTGAGAGAACAGCGCTGTACAAAACAAAATAATTGAAAAAATATTAATTTTCAAGATACTTCGAGCAAGACAAGAATGTTTAGTTCTATTTGGGAAAACAGAAGGAGACATTTCTTTGTAAGTGTCCTTGCAACCTCCTTCTCTGCAGCATTTTTTGGAGGTAGCTGGAGTTGCCACGTGCCCGTCTTGGCAAGGATGGGGCAGCTCGTGAACCCCCCCGAGGGCTGGTGATTGGTGCATGAAGGTACCAGAATCCCACTCATGCATTCACTGAACCCGTCTTTCACTCACGCTCTCAGAAATCTCATCTAGCTATAGTTTTTCCTGAAGCAAGGAAGACAGGAGGGGACGGGGGACTGCTTTTGTCTGCCCCAGTTTTACCAGGGGTGAAATAACTCATAGCTGATATACTCTCAGAAAATTGAGGTATGTAAGGTCATATATTTCAAAAATTCAGAAACTTTTGAGAGCTAATTTTAGGTGCAAATGGTAACTTTGATCTATAGCAATCACTATACATAGGAGAAGATAGAAACTTATTTAAAATTGGAATTACAATTGACCTTTCAAGAATCCATATGTCAAAGGCAAGAAATTGCAACTATTAGCTGATGGGCTTGGTGGACAGCTGTGTGAAGGGAAGGTTGTCTGGCTATACACTGAGAAAAACCTCAAAGACCTTCAGGATTCAGTGATATTTAATCGTTATTCAAAATCCACAAGTACTGAGAATACATGAAATCCCTTATTATTTTGGGTAACTCACTTCTGCTTTTGAAGGGTGTTCGGGAATATATGGAATGTATGTATCTAGAGTCATCCCTCATGCCTCCCACGTGCAAGGAGAGAAAGACAAGAGCTGGAATGATAACACAAAAGAGATCAGTCTGGGTACTTTTATGACCAAAATGCAATCTTCTTCCTTCTGGAATATTGTGGATCAATTTTACGCTGAATTTAAATATCTGCAGAATCATAGGTTTAATATAGATAATGTATTTTGTAAGTTTTTCTGATTTAATTTCCTGGCACTCTTTCCTTGTTGTACACTGTAGGCTTTGTTACATAACAGGCTCTAGATGATAGATAAAAAATAATATTATAATGAAATATGAATTAACACTAATTCAATTTGGTGGGTTTTGGAGATGACAACTATCGATATATGGATTTTCTTGTTCCACAGGAATATACAGTCAATAGCACTACAATTGGGATTGATCAAATGAATTGTCTTATTCCTGTATGCAACTGCTTTCATAATTTATAATTTTCCCACAGATTCATAGATTTTAAGAATAACAGTTATCATAATAACTCAGCATCAGTCTGCGCTGTTGAGGCTGTAGTTAGAGTCAGCAATTTAGCTGAGACTTAATCGTGCTTTCCAGTGAGCACCAGAAACCACCTGAAGAAGGGCAGGAGTACGTGGCTGGGGTGGAGAAGAGTGTGAAAATCAGTGAATTCAGGGAGCAACAAACACTTACCCCAGGCTGCTGTGGCCACCCACTGCCAGGCACCGAGCTGACCTGCTCAGCCCCGCGTCACACTGATTGCAGCTTTGCCAATCTGTGAAAGCTGACTTCCTGCATAATGCGGACCAAAGATCAAATAAATGTGGAAGATCAAATACATGTGATAGCGTGAGTCTAGCTGTTTTGTTGAACTTTGATATGCATGGTTGCAAATTTCTCTCTTTAATATATCAGAAATGGTAGCCACGCCAATTTAAAAAACTCAACCAAAACAGAACAAAAAACCCCAACAACTTTTGGTACCCAATTTTGTGAATATCTTTTCAGTTTTTCATCTTAATGATGCTGGAAAGTAAAAATAATTCACAGGTTAGTGTGCATATGAAAGGAAAACTTCCCCAAAAAAGGAAGGAAATCAGCTCTAATTAACCAGTAGTCACAACATATTGTAAGGTACACTCACACTTTGAAAAGGTTCAAAGCCAGTTAAAGAACGCATTTATCTATGAAGAAAAATATAGCGAGATCTAACTGTATCAGCTACAACAGGAGATTATGAATAAAAGATCATATATGCCATTTATGATATCTTCAAACAGGGAGTGCCAAAATGTGTTTCTAAGATGGCAGAACGAGGCATTTCAAATTCAGAATCCTTTCCAAGGTCCTCTAATGTCACATTTAAAATGAGTCCTCTAGAATAATTTTAACTTTTCCTTGAGTCACTGTGGTAAAAAGCAATAAAAAAAGAAAAATATATTAGGACTTAATGGTCCAGTTAAGAAAAAAAAAACATGCAATGCAAGAGAAGCATGTTATCATCAAAGGAATCAAAACATTTCCTTTTAGAAGACTATGCCTCCAGCATCGTCTGGGATAGAGAGTGAAGGAGGAGAAAGAGAAGAGAACTCCACTTGTTTTGTTCTGGTGTTTTTCAATGGAACCTAAGTAACTTTTAGGGCACAGTACCACAACTGAAAAGCTTTCTTCTCTCAGAGCTCCAGATGGTGAGAGACTCCAGAAAAGGAGAAGCTTTCCGCCCCCATCAGTGGGTTATGTGCACCAAGTTATTTACATGAACTTTTGTCCCCAAGATAACTTTAGCAATTACTTAGGAGTCATTAAAAATGTAAGCGAACTCGAAATTCATTGAATGATGACATTAAAGGCATCTGTGAAATTATTAATATGCACCATATTGCAGTCAGTGCCCAAGGATTAGTGGTGTAGTGCTGTCAGTAGCCATGCTGGCCTCATTCAGGGCTCTCAGGCAGGATGTCCCTTTTGGCTTGGCCTTTTTGACCAACACAAGTTGGGGAATGGCTACTGGGAAGAGGAGGATGGATGATGAGCTGAACTCTGCTTCCCCGTGCCCGCTGCGGCTTGTCGCTTAGCGGTGAGCTGCAGATGTTGCAACATCTGGCTGGGTGTGGGTGCATGCAGCAGCACAGCCACAGCACTGCAGCTTGGGAACTGCTGGCTCTAGGCAGAAAGTCTATGGAAGTGATACTCTCGTAGCCCTATTCCTTCCTTTTTCCCAATGGATGGGGCCAGAGAGCTCCTCCCCTCCAGTTTGGGTAACAGGCTTCAGAAAATGAGGCAGTTCTGCTGCCGGTTTACCAGGTTGGAAAAGAGAACGACCATGGGGCTTACATACACTTTTTATCTTTAAAATGCACTTTTTCATGTCTCTCCTCATCCAAACAATCTTCCATTTTTTTTGGATGATTTCCTAAAGTTGTCACGACAAAGGAAAGGCTTGAAGGGGATTCAAAATAGGAAAGTTTTTTTTTTGCCAGATCAATACAAGGTTGTCATTCAGTACATAAGGGGAAAAGTGCAAGTACAAGACACTTGTGAGGGAACTAGGCAGGCAGTTAATAGTTGAGGGGAGAGGTAACAGGATAAGAAGTATTTAATCTTGTAACAGATGTCCCCATATTTTTATTTACAATGGACCATATCCTAGCATCTAAGAAATCTGCCAAATTGATAGCTAAGAAAAAAGGCTTTAGGTAATTTCAACGTGAATGACTTACAAGAAGAAAGGCAAAACTCTGGTTACTCCAACACTTTTCTTTTTTCCTGTCTTTCTTTTTTCTTTCCTTAATGTAAATTAGTAGCAGCCAAAAGTGGATATCCATGCTCCATCCTATATAGGTATAATTCACTTGAGGTCTTGTTTAAATCTGGTCACCTCTGTTGCTGAGAGGACACGGTTATTACCCCATCTCAGCTGATCTGCCACGCTCTCGGCTGGTGTTCACAGCCTGTGTTATGATGGAGAGGTGTTTACACTGAATAATCACTGGTGGTCAGCCTTGCAGAAAGGGAAGAGGCAAGAATTTCATAGCTAAAATTACTTTCTCGCCTTTGAGATGGATCTCATCAAATCAATGTTGTGAGAGGTAAAGGAGTTTGAGTGGCCTTTCAGTGTCGCTGACCAAACTTATGCTGTTATTTGTGGTAAAATGACAATGCCATTTCCAGGGCTCCCAGTCAAGGCGACATTGTTCCCAGACACTGAATCCTAATTGTTAGATTTCTTTATTTTATGTTGAGGTCAGTTGATGACAGTGAATAGATAAGAGACAAAATATGATAATTTAGTTAGTAAAAAATGTGTATGACGTCCTGGTTCTGGCCAGGACAGAGTTAATATTCACCTGAGCTGGGAAAGGAGCTGGGTTGGTGGCGCCTGTGGCTGGGGACACAGCTGGGATCAGTTACTGATCAGTAACTGGGACAGCTTCCCCAAATCAGCCCCAGGGCTGTTCCATCCCCTGGGATGTCAGGCCCAGGGCATAAAGTGGGGCTGGGGCTGAGGGGCAGGTTTGGCCCTTGGGAGGGAGCTGGGCATCAGGATCCACCCTGAGCTGTTGTGCTGTAAGTTATAGGCTAAAGTATATTCTGTTATTGATTTTGGTTTCAATTTGTTTTATCTTCCTCTGCTGTTCTGCTAGACTGTTTTTATCCCAACCTAGGAGTTTTGCTTTCTTTTCTTTCCCAATTCTCCTCCTCATTCCACCCGGGGAGCAGTGATGGGGAAAGTGAGTGACCACGTGATATTTTTAGCTGCTGAGTGGGGCTGAACCATGACAGTGCTTTTGATGCCCAAAGTGGGGCTGAGGAATTTGGGATTAAGGATATTAACTGGGAGCCATAAAGGGCAAAACATGGACTGAAATTTGCTAAAGAGTGAAATGGTTGTGGGGAATTTATGTTGTTCTAATTGTGGTGAAGGCATGAGGGGTGGATTGTGTGTAAATTGTCCACTTTTTGTTTGGTGTTGTGTCCACATTTTGATTTCAATGTGGGGAATGCTTTTTTGTTGATGTGTGTGTATTTTAAGGGTAATTCTTAAAAATGTGATTCGCAGAGCTGAGGGGTGGAATGGGCTGCAGGGGGAGCTGAGCCCTGCTCAGGACTGAGCAATGCAGTCTCTCACTCCCCCACCCTCCGAGGGAATAGGGAGAGATAATATAATAAAAAACTCAAGATTTGACATAAGACAGGGAGAGATCATTCAAGTTACTGGCAAAACAAGCTCAACTTAGGGAAAACTGTTTCAATTAATAGTTCAGTTAAATAAAACCGAAGCAGGATAATGAGAGGGGGAGAAAAACCCAACAATTTTCCCCACCCCTCCCCTCTTCCTAGGTGCTTAACTTAATTTCAAATTACTTCCACCTCCTTCCCCACACTGAGCAGCATGGGGGGAACAGGGAATGGGAGTTATGGTCACTTCATCACAGGTTATTTTCTTCAGCTCCTTCTTCCTGAGGGGAAGAACTCCCCACATTCCTCCCCTGCTCCAGTGTGTTGGGCCCAGTTGGCTGCCCAGTGGGAGGCCAGAGGGTGATGGCCGCAAGGCCCACAAGGCTTGTGTCTCCCCCTCTCTGGCTCCCACTTCTGCTTCTTCACTTCTTCCTCCTTTTTCACTCACTACACAAAACCAGCACACTATGCTAAAACTGTAACATTTCCACAAGTGCAGGAGAAAAAAATTATATCAGGCATTTGTCAGGCTATCAGATCTCTTATGATATAGTTAAAGGAAAAGACCCCCTAGTTCATTCTGCTCTCTCCAGATGAAAAGGAACAGGCTACATATGTGGTGCTGAGCACAGAACCTCAATTGTAAATGCAAACCCCTTGCATTTATTCACACTCTTAGTGGCTGTATCTGCATTAGCCTGCAATGATGATCAGGAGCAGATCTGCATGGTGGTGCAACTGGGGATGTAGATTGGTCTGAGTTGAGGTGGAGGGTTTAGAGCAGGATGATTCCCAGCTCTGCTGAAGGCTCCGCTGCCACCCTTGGCCAGGCAGCGCACCCGAAATCCCAAGGCTGCTCACTTGTCCTAGGTTCCACTTGAACATGCAGCTAGAGACACTTTTGAGATCAATTTTTAGATTAGCTGAATACTTACTCACTCAAGCTGATTATGAGTAGAGGCTGATTATAGTAATTTTTACATCTCTGAACAATTTTTAGATGTCTGAGTGCCTATCCCTCCCTCTCCCCAAAATGGAGGCCCTAGAAATCAGTGAATACTTAGCAATGTTGAAGTAGTCTGTTTGTTGGTATCTGTTGGTAGTCTATTTTTTGACAAAGGCCATAATGCACTTTTGTTTCAAGCAGGTGTTGATAGGATTAAATACAAACAAGGCCCAGACCAAAGCAATGCACCAAATAAGGCTGCAAAGAAGCCTCCAGTGTGACTCCATGGCACATTATCAACTGAAGTGAGTCAAGATCATGTACATTCATTTGTACATGAGATTTTAGGATGGAGGATATTCAGGATTCAGGTTTTCAGCTTCCTAAAAAGCTATAATCTGTGTGTCTCAGAAAAATTTCTGTTCAAAGTATGGACACTTTGTTGTAGAAAACAATGCTTGACACAAATAAAAACCGAAACCACTTTTTTAAGCCTTGACCCGGATCCATCACGATCCAGAATCTACCAAAGTAATGTGTCATTAGAAGCCTAACTGACATTGTTTCCTTATAGATTTTTATGTCCACTAGACTCTGACCATGCAGATAAATCATACTGTTTGCACTGTGCAAAAATATTCTATCAGGAAATAATGTATTTTTACTCCAGAAACATCTATACAAGCCTCTATACATCGAAAACTAGTTCTGAAACGCATCTAACCTCCTACCTCCTCATAGGCACAGAAAATTCTCCAAAACTTTCCTGTCTGGATTTTTATTATGGCATGTTGGGGAAAAATATAAACAGCTGTTCAGCTGAGAATAAGGTGTGAATCCACTACTTAAATCAAGGGTTTACTAAATAAATTTAGCAATTCATGTAGAAGTTCAAGATTTAGAAACACTTTAAAATTTTGAAGTGGATCTATTTTTTTTGTGCTGGATTATTTAAGCAAGTTATGGTGCAGCATGGCAGGTTTCAGAAAGCAAAGAGATATCTTGTTTATTAATCTAGGTCTGCCTAAATCCCAGTATTGACTGCTGATTTGCCATGCTCCCTGAAAAGATCTCTAGAGATTGAAAATATAAGGACGGTCTACAAAATTTGTAATAGTCTAGGATTGGATGTATCCCTGATTAATGAGAAGATGACATGGTGACTTCTAAGCCCAGGAAATCAATGCTCTGTTTCCCCTCTCCCCTGCCCCAAAAGGAAAGAGAAGTTATGTGCATGACAATACTCAGCTCTAACGAGTTTTACAGCTGTATAATATATGCACAATTGAAATGAATGTCCAGAGATCCCAGATATATCCACCTGTGAACTTGGTCAGCTGCACCGAACAGAAAGGGGTTTCTCATACACAGTTTGGAAGTGTTTTATATTGTTTCTTTTATTTTGTTTTGTTTGGTTTTTTTTGTCTGTATAGCTTTTGAAAATGATCCTTGAAGATTCCTATTACAATTATATTTAGACTAAGTATGACATTAGACATACTATATGTGGTGATTAAAGTTGATCTGTTAGTAGTTTGGATATAAGAAGTGAACATTAATATTGGGAATACAAAATTAACCTTTTTTTTTCTCTTTACATTGCTGCCTTTATTTTAGGTCTTTTCATTATATCCACAGAATTAATGAAAACAAGGTCTTTACCTTTCCATTTTCCAAATACATTTGTTTCTATGGAATTGTAAACCACATTTTGCAGAAATGATCAAAACATTTCAAATAGCTGAGTTTGCTTCTTTCATCTAAATTAATTTTTTTAGATTTTTTTTTTACTATTCCTGTACTGTGTTCTACTCTGGAGATTATTATAGTTTATCTTGCTTATCAAAAGCTCACTGACATTTATTGAGCTGGAAATATTGTTTGCTATTCACTGTCAATCAAAACCTTGACTCCTGCTTCTAGCTATCCATTCTGCTTTATGGTTCTGATTGATATTGGAAAAAAATCATTACTGAATGAAACTTAACACAGAACTGATGGATATGGTGTTGTGTTGAAGAGACATGTGTAGCACCTACTGTCAGAATTTGGAAAAGTCAACCAACTGTGTTACTTAAACTCAACTGCTTTCAGTTAAGAAAACTTAATGAAAACTTAATGCTAGGAGGGTGTCAAGGCAAAAAAATCTACAAATAATTGGCTGAATTCATCCACTGCTGATTTTTATAGTCTCGGCAAGCATCCCTTGGCTTCCGAATGAGGAGCATCAAATTTTGTTTGTTAACATTTCAGATACAAGAATGACAAAATAGATAAGGAATAGTTCAGAAGTGTTGTAAAGAGACAACAGCAATAAAGCAGGGGGAGATGGATAATCCTTCTTTCCAAAGTTAGAGAAATTGGGTGTAACATGCCTGTACCATTTATATCCTGTAGCTCTAATAGGGAATGTCATATGAATGCTCGCATCCTTGACAGCATGCTCGGTTCTTCAGAGATGATAGATTTATCTATATGGAAATGTTTTTAATGTTTTAAGGTGGTCTGGAACACACTGAGGAAAGGAACTTCAGAGTGAAGCTGTTGCAAACATGCTGAAGAGGGCTGAGGGGGCCTACACCTCTAGGAAAATGGGAATCACCATCCCAGCTCCCCGTACCACTCTGTTTAGGCACTTTGGGTAACCAGTTAAGTTCCTTTGTCTCCTTCAGCTTTGACAGAAGCAGAACCCTTAGAAGATGATGTCTGTGATTGGACAGAGAAGTCCCTGTAGCTCCTGTGCTGCATGTGGTCTTGGACTTTGTGATGAAGTGGCTTTAAGCTTTGCTTAGTTGCTCAGATATTGAACTGAAATGTTTTCCCAGCGAGCTCCTCCTTTTGTGTCATCTTAGTCCCACACTCCCTTTCCTAGCATACAAGTTGGTTCCTATTTAAGGTCTTCTCTGGAGTGAGCTCAAGGGTGGTTTGCTCGAAAACTCTGAACTCTCTCTCATTACAAAACTACTATTCCATGGAGACCCACTAAGTGCCTGAGTTGAGCTGTACATTCTCTCACTCCCATGCCTTGTGATCATAGGTGGGGAATGACCTAGATGATGCCTCAATATTCTTCCATAAGAGGCGGAATTAAAAAGGAACAATAACAATGTCCTAGCAAGAATATAGCCACTTTCCCATCGCTATCATCTGCATAAACCTTATGCCTAATATTGTTTGGTCAATGGAACGCATATTTGAATGCAGGTAAATCCTATTGTGTCCAACATATGTATGCAAAAAACAATTCATGTTCCTTTTAGGTGTTGGATGAACAATGTGGTAGACTCAGATCCTCCTGATACCTCCTTTAGGTCTCATGGAAAGAGACAGCGGGAGCCTCACCACATTGATCAATGAATACGATCAACCCTGACTTGCCTGGCTTGGAGGATGAGGGGGAGTGATGAAGTTAGGGAGAGTACATTAGGTTTACTAAACATGGTAGATAAAGAAATATTTCTCTTCTGTAACCACTAATCAAGTAAACAGTAGTGCTTTTTGTGGCAAAGGCATATATTCAGTTGGAGATGGTCAACTGAAAAACAAATTGTCAGTCTGTGAAGGGCTCCTTAGCTGTGAAAAACTAGGACCTTAATTTTTTATTTTCAAATCAAACAGCTTTGTTTATGCAACTCGATTTCATTACCATTGGGGTGACTTTCAGGGTCACTCTGAGGAAAAAAACCTAGCAATTATACTAAATAGGAGGAAAAAAAATAAAAAAAAAAAACCCTGACTGTTGCGATGACTTGAATCCTGCCATTCTGTCATTCCAACGTGAAAACTGTCCTTGAAATGTAGTACAATGAACAAAGGCAAACAGTGGAGCTAGTTTATATAAATCAGATTGGTGTCATATGATCCTCAAGCCCTGATGTGTTTCTATAAAGTTAGAAGCAAACTCTATTTTAAGCACCAAGGGAGTCTGTGCTGTCTCTTCTTTTTGTTTTGTCGTTTGCCAGGGACATGCATCTAAATAAAAATAATATCTTTCTATCAATAAAGTCATTCTCCATATGGTGATGTACAGTCCAGGCTAAACTCTAATAAATGACCTGCTCATAAGTCATAAGCAAGAACAAAGCCTGAGTCATTCAGTTTTCACACCTGACTCTTACACTTAGTGATACTTTCAACCCAGAGGAAAACAACTCATGCATACAGTCTTGGAAAATACAAGTCCGAAAAACTCAGCAGTGAAACTTGCAGTATTATTACTGGAAATGGGTTTGGACCACTGCTTGTATTACTCCTGTTTTGTATGCAGAAAAAAAAAAAAAATCAACAAACAGACAACCGAAAATGGGTGTGGTTTTTTACGCAGAGGAAAAGCACGTGGTAAAAATGGGGCAGCAGAGGGTTGATTTGAAGAGCAGACATCCATTCAGAGGTGAATATTTCAGGAACCTAAATTTAAGATGGAAGAATTAATAATAATGAAAACAAAACGAGAGGACAAAGAAGAAATAGTTTTATGGTCAGCTCCAGTTTTATCATTGTCTCTTGTGCTTCTGTCTTACCTCTCAACTTTTTTTTTAGACATAAAAATATTACTTTTTAAGGTTTCAATTAAAAAAAATTAAAACATTAAGAACCTGAAGTGACTGACTTGTGAATTAAGGTATGCTCTTAGGTATAGATTGAGAAGAAAGTCTTCCTATAGGGAAAAAGAAAAAAGTGCCCTTTTCTATCAAAATTTATTAAATAAAATATCCCATTTCCGGGCAAGAGGAGTGGAACCACTAAATTTTTCTGAAAAACAAACATTCTGAGCACAGCAACCCATTATCTGCTTGGTACTAGTTTCATTATCTGTAAAATTATGTGACCTTGGCTATAAAACAAAACCTATCATCTGGACTGTATTAAAAAATCCCCTTGCTTTAAACAGATTTTGTGTGGTGTTCTCATAGCTCATGAACTTGTACTTTTTATTTCAGCATCTCTAATAATTCCTTTGAGAGGACACTCTCTTGAACACTGAGCGCGCTCGTTAAAATTCACATTTGTTTCAGATATACTTAGAATACACACGTGTATTAACAACTTTTTTTCCTTCAGGTAGCGTTGCATTCTGTCTCAGCTTTAGTACAAATAGTCTTTGCTGGTAACCTTTTAGTTACAAAGAATTCAGCATTCAGACCTATCAATTTTTTAACACAGAGCTGCCAAATCTGGTAACAAAGGAGCATTTTGTTTGAAGGGCAAACCAAATTGACTTGTGTTTCCAATAACTGTAATGTCTGGCTTCTTATCAGTATTAATAAGAAAATGCAAATTGCATTCCTGTCAAAAAAAAAAAAAAAAAAAAAAAA
>WHYT01017505.1:692735-711797 GCA_009806455.1 Tetrax tetrax
ATATGAACAGAAGAGTATCATGGATAATTGTACCAGCAACAATAACACATATGAGTGTGTAAAACCTAAGCAGGTTAACTAGTAATCTGTTGAGAATTTTATTTAAAATAAAAACAAAACTATTAAATATGCAAGAGTCTAGAAATTGTGAACTACCCTTGGAAAATTATCAACATTTAGTGAATCAATTTTGTCTGCTTTGTGAAAACAACTTCTGCTTTATTGCTTTTTGGAAACAAAATTAAAGTGAAGCCTTATAAAAGCTGTTAAAAGAGAGAACTTGTGGTTTGCAAAGCGTTGTCCCCTCAGACTGAACTATATAATTTCTGTTTCTAGAAAGTGATAGTTTTATTAATTTTTTTGCTTGTTCAAATTAAATATCTGGTAGACTAAAATTCAGCTTGTAGGTGCTTTAAATGACAAGAAATCACAGTGCATCAATATGGTGTGTGAGGGTCAAATACGGTTCAAACGCAACTCGCTAATGCGTGATGGGAACCTGGGGATGTGTAATCAAAGGACAGGTCAGAGGTTATCTTTACAAAGTTTATTCTTTCAGTGAATAGATGGTGTTAAATGAAATGCTCAATCTATTAGTTGTTCATCTTCTTATCAGGGTAACCTGCAATTTAATTTACATTAGGCATGACTTCCCGGTTTGCAAATTGAGGAGAGAATGAAACATCGCTGAAATATCGTTCTGATATCAACATTACTTACTTTGGCAAATAAAAACTGATCAAGAGGATTGGTGTCAGGCCATGTGTTCATGAATCAGACAAACTGACTATTGAAATTCTGCTCAAGCTATGGTACAAACTATTCAAAATTCCCATGTATTGCCTTTGATTTATATATAATCAATGGTCTGGCACTACACACAAAATGATTAAATAACAATGCCAACACTCCGAATGAGACTGGAAGGTCTCATTCACTGAGAAGGTGACTGGCTGTCATCCTTTGCACGAGTAGAAGGACAGAATAAAAGGAATTTTTGACCAGACAACAGGTGGTATTGCGTTTTGTTGATCTTCATATAGAAGCCATCCTATTTTTTAAAAAACCTCTAGTCATCTTTGAATTCTTCCATTCTGCTGTGCCTTTACATTATTTGTTCAGGATGTGCGTGTGCCATGGATTTGCGCAATGACACAACGCCACATGACTTTGCTGTTTCACTTTCTGTACCTTCCCTAACATGTCCTGGCATTTTGTTTGTTTTTCTGACTTTGAAAGAGCACTGACTTTCCTTAACACTTCTACAGCTATCACTTCTTTAGCTATTTTGTTGCTCCGTTACTCAGCACTGTGAAATCCTTTCACTGCTCCTTGCAGAAGATATTTGTATTGCTTAGGTTTGCCTAACCATGATTTCAAATTTAAATTGACAGAGCTCATACTGTTTTCTATTATTTCCTTTATTTGAATTTGATTTTTTAAAGATGTCTTATTCTTTCTAATTATCTTCTGTGCAGTGTTCTTTAAGTCACATGATTTTTTTCTTGACCTTTTTAAAGATTTTTTTTTTGCTGAGAGTTTGCCTTAAGTCAAAACAAGGTGGTTTTTTTTAATAAAAAAAAAAGGCTTTGAGCCTACTGCAAATATTTCATCCCTTTCACTTCCCCTTTTAGCAACTTTTTAAAAGGTTTTTTCAACTTTCTGTAGCTTTCCTTATGTCATATATTAATTTGAAATCTACTGTATAAAGTTTAGGATGATTTATTATTTCAATAAAGTTGCTAGTACATTAATACAGCTACATTTCATACTACTCAGTGGCCTTTAGGACAAAGTCAGGAGTTTCTTCTTCCTAACTAAATTATCATTTAACTTATCTAAAAATTGAATCTGACCCTCATGCTCATATGAGATTAATCTATGAGGATCAACTGAACGCTCCCATTCTGCTGTTTCCACTGCCCTGGGTCATCTGCTCTGGGTGGTCAACCTGGAGGCAGAGCTGCTTTGAAAGCTGGAGTCTCTGAAAGCCTGGTCAAGACTGTCGGCCTCTCTCCTTCCCCGACTCAGTAGCACTGAGACTGGTGGCCTGTCACTGCCACTGTCAGCTCTTTGTCTCCTCCATGCCTCCAGTTCATAAACAGTGGTCACTGGGTCTCTGAAGAGCATGAGTTGACTGTAAAATATGTTGGCAATCAGTTCAGAAAACTTCTTGCCTGATGTCTCCCCATTTTTTTTTTGTTTGTTTGTTTTGTAGAGGTGTGCTCATTGCTTTTGATTCTTTACTTTCCAGTTGACCTATTTAGCAGGAGATTTTTTTTTTGTTTTGTCTCAGGAGGATTGAGGACTCTTCCCTCCATCTGAAACATCTGACATACATTTGAACTCATGAGGCCAAAAAGACATTGGCTTGATATAAATAAATTATAAATGTTAGTAACAAATCCACGCTTTTCCTGAGTTCAATAAAATGTTATATGTTGTCATAATTACTTTGAAACTGGAGTCTCCTATCTTGCTTGAATTATACTCTAGATAAGATTATTTTTACCTTTTTTTTTTTTTTCTGAAATACATCAATAAGGAATAAGCTTATAAAAATTAGAAGAAAACAACTTAATTCTTGCCCTAATTTCATCTGTAAGTGCAGGTAAGAAACGCTGCCAGACTTCTGAAAACATGAGCCCTAACCCTTATCCCATTCATTCACTGGCCAATTTTTGAGTGTCTAATTCACCTAAGTGAGGGACCTCTGAAATCCACTCTGAGACCAATTTCACCTAGGAAAATGAACCCAGATGGAAGACTTTGGAAATCCTCTGAAACCAAACAAGTATTTGTGTAATTGAATAGCTGAACTTGAATTAATTTATCCTTCACTTAATTTTCATTCCTTAAAAATATCAGAATATAGTTGAAATCTCGATGCTTTTGAAGTCAGTGGATTTATGTGTGTTGAGGATTTAATTTTGTCTTTGTCAAAATAACCTAAAGTTAACTAAAGTAATTGAAAGAGTATCAGATAGTTATAGTTTAGCTAGACCAGCTTTTTGATTCCTTATGTCTTGAGCCTTAAAGCTGATTTTAATGAAGAATAGAACATTTTGATATATATTGTTACATTTCCTCATCTCTTGTATATTCATGGCTTTAAAAATGTTCAGATAATTCATTTCTCAGTAATCAAAAAGCCTGTGAAAATATCAATAGAATTATTCAAATATCCTGTAAAATTTAAAAAGTATTTCCATAATAAATGCCGAAATTAATGTCCACGCTTCACAAGAAGAGGTTAACCACAGTTCATTGTTTTGCTATTCACTGCAGTGACAATACTCATTAGAAATGCATTTGGTATCCATGTAGATGTAATATGCAGTTTTTATAGATCCACTGCTCAAGTACTACAGCTAGACGTTTGCAGCTCTTACTGTTAACTACTGTTTGCAGAAGAACCAGATGCTTAACGCACCAAATGCTTGAAACCATAGCTACAATCAATCTCTGCACCCACTGAAATAATTTTTGAAGGCTGATTCCTGCAAAGCCACGCAGTGTGAAGTGTTAAGCATGATTCAAGAAGGGCCAGAATTCAAAACTCCGTTTGAAAATGGAACTTCATTCCTTGGAGACTTGGGGATAGTTCTCAAAAGCTATGTGGACTGTTGTGGAGTCCTGCATTTGTGAACTTGTCAATGTACTGAGTGCTTTGGGTGCTTAAACATAGCTGCACATCTGGGATTAAAAGTGAATCTGTCTTATTCTTTATAGGTAAAATTCTCTCTGTTATGGCCCGCACAAAATATTTGCATTAATTTGTGTCACTTACCACTTTGTCCATAGTAAACCTAAAAGAATTCATCACTCTAAATTCATCAAACACACAAAAATCCTCACCTCACTTTGATTGACTCTGTCCACATGCACTAAAGAGACCGGTCCATCAGGGCTATTTGCTGTACTTGTTCACACATTGGAAAGTCTAGTTACCTGCAACCTTAAGAGTAATACTGAATTTTAATTTCAGATTTGATGTCTTGTCCCCTAGTTCTTGTTTTGAGTTGTAGGTTATACTGGCCAAAATATTTTCTGCATGCTGTTCAATTCCATTGACAAGATCTCTTGATATACGCTGCAGTCACTGCTTCCACAGTCAGAAAGAAAAGGTGAAAGATATTGCTTATCTTAGAAGAAGCAAATGCATAACCTACAGCTTTGTTGTGAAATGTTCTAGTAGGACGTATTTTCACAGGGTACATAAACTTTGGACACAGTCATAAGTCAGGCTGTGGGAGATTACTGCATATCACAACTGCAGAGTGATTCTTCTAACCAGTCTTTCTCATAAAAATAGCAGATAGTCTACAGCTAAGCATTGCTTTAACTGCTGGTGATCTTTGTAAGAGATCCAATGTCTTACAAGGAAACAGCACTGACGCTTGTTAAGAAAAACCAAAATAATTCCAATACAACTCTCCACAGCTTTCATTTTACTTATGTGCTGAGCAGCTCAAAAGGACTTCTTACCTTCTTCAGTGGCTCTCTTACTTCTGCCAAAATGCCCCTGTCAGCACAAACAGCAGTGGGCAATCTCCCCTGACCATCCTGGTGACCACGGGGAAGTGATTGATTACCCAGAGAGAGCACAACATTAGGCACCGGCCACAAATATCCGTTTCCCTGTGTTGTACGGTACAGGAGAGAGAACGTGCTTTTGCCAGAAGGGAGTCTCCTTACAAAAAAAACCCCAAAAAACAACAAAAAAACCCCAAAACCCCAAAAAACCATAAAAACCCCACAAAACAGAAGAAATAAGACTCCTTGATACTGCAGAACTTTTTATGAAGTTGTCTTGCAGAAAAAAAAAAACCTCAAATGTCCTCAAATATTAATACTTGTAATGAAATGCTCAGATTAACAGTTGCATAAATCCTTTCCTCTGACAGAAGTTTCAGCCAGTGGGATCGCGGCCGATTAAAAAGGTTGTTTCAGCCACAGTCACCTTTACTTAAGCTGATGCCGGGTGCTATCATCCAATTTAGAAGCCAATGCGGTATGTGAAATGTGTTTCTCTGGGGGGCGAAATCTGACTCATATTGTTCTTGGCGTACTGGCGTGGTGGGTGTGAAATGAGGCACCGCGGGACAAGAGAATGAGGGCAGATTGCGGTAGGGAGGATGAAAGGGCTTGGTGAAACCTTTTAATACATTTTAGCTAAGAGACTTGGGGCTATCTCCTGTTCTCCATTTTGTATTTACCTTTATGGGGTTTTAAAAGAGAGCAGAATTTCCCTGCTCTTAATTCATGCCACTTACCAAAGATCCCTGGAATCAAATCTGTACTAATTTACACTTTGTGCAAACCCTCTAAAGTCAATGGGTTGCAGTCTAAATCAGAGCATAAATCAGGTGAGAATTTGGCCCCTGATGAAGAGCTAATGAAAAAATGTTGCCCTAAAGGAGCAGCTAAACCTATTGATTTTTGATTTAAATGAATCCTGTTTGGATTAGATCTCCAAATGTTATTAAAATTGAAACAGAATGATCTTTATTGTAGGAGATGAAAGTGGGTAGCATATCTGTTCGGTTGGCACCTGCAGGGAAAACCTGTACTGATAGCAAGAACCAATTCCTGAACAGTCCCTGAAAACTAAAGTATTCCATGAATGATAGAATCAAAACTTGATACTAACTATCGAGGTAACTTTGAAATAGCTAAGCAAAGGGGGGGATAAAGAACAACTGTATTTCCTTTTTTTTTTTCTTTTTTTAAATTCTAGGATCTTTGTGATTTACTATAGCATTTGTTCCGAGGCCCTGGATGTCTTTGCTATCTCCACATATTCATAATATATCATTTTGGATCAAATTCATGGCTAGTTTTCACAGGTGCAGTCACATTAATTTCACACCTCTGAATTTAGCTCTTTGCTGTTTATCTGGAGACCATTCATCAATATTTGCTGAAAACTGGCTTGCTCCCTTCTCAACAAATAACCATATCAGCCTCTGATATTTTCAGCCAGAGCAAATTCCACTTGGTGGGTTTCATTTATATACGTATATTATTCTAAATATAGGAAATATTCTAGCAGATAGAAAGCAGGGTGTATATGACCATCTATAGTAAACTTTAAATAAATTGGGTTTGTGAGGAGTCCTTCTCAGCTGGTTATTAGATAAATAAATCAAGAAGTATCAAATGTGGGAACATTAATCTGATTTTGATACCATCTTTTAGAGTCATTCAGAACAGCTGATATAAAATAGCTATAATTACACATTGTGGTATTGTATCATGTGTTTCATATTTCATAACATTTATTCTCAGTGAATGTCTCAACAGTCTCCTGTTAGTGGAAGACCATTATCCTTTGACAATGGCCTATTTTTCCATTCTGCTGACATTAGCTCTTAATTATATATATTTTTTTTTTTTTAACAATAATAAATTAAAGTCAATGAGGATTATGGAAATCTCTCTGACTAATACCCTGTGACTGTTACTTTAAGTGCTTAGGGCTACAAAATGAAATTTAGTGTGTATGAGCTCAAAGAAGCTATTTACTACTTTAACATTTTACAAGTCATACATTAACATTTAGGAAGTCATAAAAAATTTACATCTTTAAGCAATTTGTACTTAATAGGTTAGTGATATGCATTTCATTCAGGACGCTGGGGAAAGTATCCATAAAATGAAGGCATCTTGCATTGTCTGCAAATAGTTTGTACTACTGGTGGATGTACCATGAAACCCACAGAAAGGCTCTGATGTGCTTCTCCTGTTTCGTTAGAAGTTATTCTCCATGGGAATAATAAGATGCTCACAGTAACAAACTGATACAAACCATCTTAGTTATTCAACTGGTAGTAAATCAGTTGCACATGAAGGAAAAAGACTTAGATTAATCAGAGCAACCAATATAATGAAGCAATGGACATGGGTTATTGTGACTAGATTGGAATAAATATTGGTGTATAATGTCTGTGAATATCTGCCCTATATCTTTTCAGTAGATTACTGCAGGTATTTTTGGTCACTTTCTATATACACTGAAAAGATCAGTTACTAAGGACATAAACTTCATCTCAGAATCCTGGTAACCGAACTCTGGAGAGCTCTGTAAATTAGTTACATCCATTGTTAACCAAGTTGGTGCCACTAGGTGGTACCCAAGAATATGAAGCATAGACAGTCACTTTCATAAGATTTCCCTTGTTTCGCAGGGGAAGAGACTTCCTTTGTGCTTCTGAAAGAGACTGTGATATTCTCATCCTCTTTCAGGTGGATATTAGAGGCACAGAGAAATTAAGGCCAAATCCCTCCCAGAGGTGATACTGTTGTCTGAGTTCCCATGCAGCAGCATTGAGCAGTGGGGCAGCCTTCTTTTCAGAATTATTAAATTCTAATTAAGAGGTATTCAAGATGAGACTGCAAGCTACAAATTCTCCATAGAAAAACAGAATGTGAAGTCATTCATGTCAATTCTGAACTTCTTTCAAATGTACTCTTAAAAGAAAAAAATATAAAGCTAGCTTTTCCAGATATGTGCTTCCTATTAAATTATTTACTGTGCTCTACTTATTATTATATAAGCTAATTTGGACATTCTGCTATCCTGCTATTTACATGTCTTTGCCATTGAAAGATGAAAAATGAATAGGATGACAGTACAGAATACGATGTGTAGACAGCAAAATACTTCAACAGTAACTGGTACCATGTTTCATTCGAAATATCCATCTACAATATTGCAATATGTTTTAAAAGAATAAATTCAAGATACGGTTCCTGCTTCTGTAAAGTTTCTCTTTTTTACAATACAATTCTGTATTACTTATCCCTTAAATAAAACACATTTTAAACTCATGGAAAGTCTTGAATTGGGCTCCGCAGGATAGTTTGACTTTTCCTTTGGGAGGTCTCCTGGGAAGCAGGTTGGTCTTGCAAGACCTCTTCAACATTTAGCCTGTGGAGTTGCTGTTGTGTTGCCCTGCCACGGAGGGACCTGCATAGCACAAGTGTACAGTTACTGTGAAAACAGGGAATACGTGCTCCAATCCTGAGGCTGTTTCTAGAGGGACATTAAAAAAAAGGCCCCAAAGGAAATATTAGTATCTTCATGTTATAGACTTCAAGAAATGTTTTGGGTTTTGCTTAGTAATATTAATCCTTTTGAAAAGTAATTTTTTTTTTGTTAATCTTTAAAACAAATGTGTTGATTTGATCATCCCACATCTCCTCCAACATGGAGCACTTTTTATGGCACTTTCATCAAATCTACTCTTCTTCCTACTAACTTGTTTTTCTTATGAGTTATCTTCCGTCTAGCCCATCTTTGGAGAGCAAAGGTAAAAGCTATGATCAACACTCTCAAATTTTACTTGTACTTTTGCCTCCTTCTAGATTATAAAACGCTTAGTTCCACAAATATACGTATACAGAGATGTTTCTAAGGTCTTGAATGCAAACAATGCTGTTGATGCTTCTGCATCAACTTTGTCACAAGTACTGGGTCCCTCCTACCTCGTCTCCAATCCTCCCCGCCTTTCAGTGTGCCAGGGAGCATGAAGTCCAGCCTTTTTAGAACTGTTACTTTTATTAGAGGGGTCGTGCTGCTATTTCAATGTTCAAAATAATTGAAACAAATGCTGTTCTGAAAAGTTTGAAAATATATTTTTTCCCCTCTACTGCTTAGAGAAGAAGTAAACTTTTGGATGTTTTGATCCTGAGCTAGGTTTCCAACTGTGGAGTCAATATATGTATATATGCATTAATAGCTGTAATTTCCTTAGAGATTAGAAAATTTTTTTACTCAATCGATCACTTTGACCATGTTCTGAAGCACATACAAATCTAGGAAGAAAAATCATGCAACATCCTATCATGAATGGCCCTGGCAGCAGCACATCCTCAGTACTGATGCTTCTCAGGTTTGCTTTTTTCCCCGGGGTGCTGTACTCTCTGCCTCCCAAGTGGATGACAGAGAGCAGACCTATCGCTCTTTCATCTTGCGTAGGTAATTCAGCACCTGGAACTCCTAGTTTAAAAGACCGTGGGGACTTTGAGCAGCTCGCAGGGGAAGGAGAAGTGTCACAGTTAATGTTCCAGCTGATTTCAAAGCACAGTAGGTTAAACCTGCTCCTATGGGTAATGAAGCAGCTTGAAGACAGGTCAATGGAAGTTTAGAAAATTGAAGACTGTACTATTTGCTGAGGTTTTTACTGCAGAAACTCCTATCGCGGAGACCTTAGACCCCTTTCATTAGTCCCTACTGACACACTGGGTATTTAAAATAGAATAGAAAAAAATCATTAAGGTTGGAAAAGACCTCTAAGATCGTTAAGTCCAACCATCAATGCAACACCACCATGTCTACTAAACCATGTCCTGAAGTGCCATGTTGACACGTTTTTTGAACGCTTCCATAGATGGTGACTCCACCACTTCTCTGGGCATCCTGTTCCAATGCTTGACCACTCTTTCAGTAAAGAAATTTTTCCTAATATCCTATTTAAACTTTCCCTGCCGCAACTTGAGGCCACTTCCTCTCATCGCTGGTTACTTGGGAGAAGAGACCAACATCCACCTCACTACACTCTCCTTTCAGGTAGCTGTAGAGAGTGATAAGGTCTCCCCTCAGCCTCCTCTTCTCCAGACTAAACAATCCCAGTTCCCTCAGCCGCTCCTCATAAGACTTGTTCTCCAGACCCCTCGTCAGCTTCATTCCCCTTCTCTGGAAGCGCTCCAGCAACTCAATGTCCTTCTTGTACCGAGGGGCCCAAAACAATTGAATTTTTAAATTCAAATTAAATACTCAAGACATTTGCTCTATTTCCACTTAAAATCCAAGGAGAAAAACAAAAGAAAAATGTATATGAAATGGTCATGTTACAATTCTTTTTTTTTTTTACTTTTCATTATGCTTTTGTTAAACTGAATATAATTTGCCATTTCGGAGCCGTTCCTCTTGCACTGGGTGCTATCAACATTTCTCATGTTTCTGTGAGAAACAGTGGGGGGAAAGAGAGCATAAGAATATTACATTTTGCTTATTCTTAGTAACACATTTTAGGATATCCTGATTATATAGTCTGAAAAGGTCTTTGCTGTTGTATAAAAGATGAGGCCTGAGGAGATAGGTATAACTACCCTGCATATCTGTCTCAATTTAATGACTGTAGTTGTAGAGAGAGGAAAGAAACAAAATTGTTTTCAATAAATTTTACACATAACTTGACATTCAATCAAGCGCATCAACATTAGCAATCAATTAGTAACTCAGTGTGTAGTTTTGAGTAGATGTAAATTACTGTATACGCTAATGGCTCTTAAGCAAACCTCCAGAGCGGGTTCAGTTTTTTTCACCATTAAAGCAGCTAACATAAAGTTACAACAGGGAAAAATATTCAAATTACTGTAATCTATTTTAATTTTCAAATACACAGATCTTACTTTGAGTGAAAATAGCAACAACAAAAGCAACACAATTATTTCCATCTCTCTCTGAACCATGTAGAATATTTCTCATTTGTGTTATAGCTCAGAAAATACTTTTCTCCTTTTCTTCTCTCTCTTTCATCTGACATGTCTGTCACTCCAGTATATTGTGCTTGGAGACTTCTGTGGATTTTTTTCTATTTGATTCTGTTTTCCCTTTGCACTAAAACTATAGGAAATGTAAGTGATAAGAACTCCTTAGCTTCCCCATCTCTGTAAACCTGCCTCATTCTCATTGAATTCTATGAAAATATACAATGAAAAAATGCCATTAAACATTTTTTATTGCCTTCTGGCAACTCTGAGTCACATATGTTTTGGAGTCAAACATATATCTGACAGACTCCCGGTGATCATCAGGATCAGATCTGCTAAGTAGGAGAATGAGACTTTTAAGCCTATTCTCTTAGCTTTATCATCATTTAATGGTACATACTTCACTAAAATTTTCTTTAGAAGTGTTATGTTAAATGCTGACTTCATTGCACATATGTCACGCAGTGATATCGCTATTATTACTGAAGTCTTACTGGAAAGAAGTTGGGGCCAAAGTACTTAATTTACTTAATTAATTGTTAACTGTTTGACCAAATGTGTCTTCCATAGAGGAGATAGGAGTACAATAAAGTGAGTAAAACTTCACAGGGCTTTAGATCAGACATCAAGTAAAGCAGTTATATCTTTTGGAAAAATGAATGCCATCCAATATAGAATTTCTTTCCTGTATTCAGGTAATTTGTTAATATTCTTGCTTGTGTCAGAACATGAGCAAAAGTTCTTCTCGTAGGCACTCAGCCTTCCTTTTCCCTGCATTTCCAGTATGCATAATTCACCTTTAAAATCAGCTTTTTTTTTAGAAAAACGTCATGATATTGATAAAAATTCTACTATTTTGTAGAGTGGGATGGTGAAATCAGAATGAATATCCCTTGCTATGGTCCTGAAGAGGTGGCTGATATCCGCCTAGGCTGATATCCCTGTTCTGTGGGTATTTGTACAAAGTAATTGTGCTCAGAAGAGGAGTCCCATTAAATGCTTGCTTTTATTCAGGTCATTTTACTGACAAAGAGTGAACTGTGATTGTGATTATATGTTTATGGCTATTTCTCTCTCTTGTCCCTCTAAATAGCCATTATATCCGTCTGTCAAACACAGTCAATATTAGTTTGCTCATATCTTCTTTAGTTGAAATTAGGAAGTGGAAGAGGGCATTATTCTTCATTATTGTAATTTACGATGCTTAAAAACATAAAATTATAGAAAGACAGAAAATCCTGGAAAGACAAGAAAGTAACCAAATGTTCCTTTTTCCTCTTTTTTTTTTCTGAACACACATGCTACCTTCTCTTACAGATTAGGAGCACAATGATGTGTGCCCACTTACACTTCACTCCAAAAATGCAACTGCTGAGACACGTTGGTATGCTTATTTAGCAACATTCAGAGGATCACATGAGGACATCATGGGTTTATGTAGGTAATTTACACAACATCTAAAAAGCATTCAGTTCTACTACACAGTTCTACTTCTCAAGGCAGCCACAAAACTTTCTCTGCCCTTTAGCGTGCATCAGTATGCAAAAATATGGAGATGAGCCATTGAGTGAGCTTATCCTGGGGGTTTCTTTTGCCTTCTCCAGTGGCTGCTTCTCGCTGTGCTGCCCTGAAAGCCTGCGGCATCGGTGGTATGGAGTACTCCTCAACCAGCTGCTAGCGTCTCCTCAGGGTTTCTTTCTAATTCTTTCCAGTTATCCTGGCAGAGATAAAGCTGTATGAAAGCTCTGTTTACCAAATTCTCCCATGTCTTTGCAGCTAAGAGGCTGGAAGTTCAATATTGTACAGCTCCATTTAAGTCCTCTAATCTGAACTATGAAGAGGAAATTGAATTAAGAGCTGAGTCAGTCAGAATGATACATTACATTCACGAAATTAAAACATCCCAAATCTCTGTATTGTATATAGAAAAATACATTAAAGAATGTTACGTTAGCAAAATCAAATGCTTAGAAGGTTGGAAATGCCATAAAAAACACTGCTGCCCCATGCCACTTCAAACTAAGCCTCCTTTGGCGCATGAAATATACTGTCTTCAATAACAGCTCTTCATACCTTTTGCCACAGAACCTCTCCCTCGCTCCTTCACAGTATTAGTCTCCCTGCACCTTATCTCACCTGTCCTTAAATCTTCTTACTTCTTCATTCCCCCCTACCTTTCTCCCCTTTTTCCTTCCACATCTCTGAAACCATTGAAATCTCCTCTCCCTTGCTCTTGTCCTCTCCACCTTCTCATCCTGCAGCCTGTGTCTCACGGCCTCCAATAACTCACAAATATTTGCTGGCCACTCTCACTGACTGATAAACTTCTTAAACACTACCTTGTCAGCTTTGTTAGTCGTCTGCAGAATTTCTCTTTCTACTGTCTAATGTCACTCCCACAGTACTGGTCAGTCCTTGGAAAAATTAATTATTGATAAGTACCAGAAGGTGTGGAATTGTTGATCAAGGGCAGGGTTCAAGTCATAGGGACTCGGAGAGGGTGCAATGTCAAACAAGGGCTGTAATATTGAAGTCATAGAATCATATAATTAGAGAATGGTTTGGGTGGGAAGGGACCTTTAAAGCCCATCCAGTCCAACCCCCCTGCAAGGAACAGGGACGCCCCCACGCTCCAACCTGGCCTGGAATGTTTCCAGGGATGGGGCATCCACCACCTCTCTGGGCAACCTGTTCTTCTTGCAGATCTTTTAAACTGAGACTATTGAAAGTTTGCACTATAGTTTATCCTGTATTTGAACTAACGGAAAGGTAGCACCTCAACAGGCAATCACTTAGGAAAAAAAAAATCACTTAGGAAAAAAAAAAAAAAATCTATTTAAAGCAAGGGCAGTTACACCGCAGCCTGGGTCCCACATGGAGACATCAGTGCATGTCGTTGCAAGATCTGGCCTAGGCGAGTTACGAAGTAAACCAGTGAAATGGATCATACCCAAAATACTGTCAAAGGAGATATTTTCTCTCTAATGCCTTTCAAGTATACAACCTTAGGGATCACTCCTAACAACAGAAGGTAAAAGATTTTTAAACAGACGTGCAGTTTTAAAATTGACAGTGTCCCTTTAACAGCTTCAACAGTTGGAGAGTTTTATGTAGGTGGGTGAATTTGATGCTAAATAGTTAAACCTGTTTTAACTAGGAACTTGTGACTTCCAAAATAAAATCTTGTCTGTAGGAGAAAGTAACAGGAATTGGGAACAAAGCACAAAGGAACAGGCCAGCTCTAATTTATGCAGGTTCAAGGAGGCTCATCTACATGCTTGTTGCTGTTTTTTGGTTTGGTTTTTTTTTTTGTATGAAGAATTAAGTCAAGTTTCCGATACCTGTTTTTGTCAGAATAAAATGTTTCCACTACTGTTACACAGTAAGTTCAGGCTTTCATGGGCCAGAGATGTTGGGAAGCATCTACTGAGAACACAGCTCATAGGAAATGCATAGGAAGCCCCATTATAACAGTACATGTAATTTTTTTTTATCAAATTCCTATCACCTCTCCTACCAGCTTGATGTCATTTATGATTTTTAAGGATGGCCAGGTGTTGTACCTGTTCATAAGGTTGCTCTTGTCTGTTAGCTATACCGGGTATTTCAACCTTCTACATTGCACAAAATCATCTTCAACTTCTGAGAATACAGCTTCTGTCCACTGGTGCTTTTTTCAAGTCAATGCCCACTCTCCAAATCCACTGCCCTGTTTGTCCTTCCACCACCCATACAGTGTATCAGCTCATCTTCAAGTCTTTTGAATATTTTTTTTTCTACCATGAACAGGCTATAAATAAAATATAAAGCTATTCATGAACTAATAAAAAGTCACATCAGTTTCATTACCACTAAAGACCCAAGTTCTGCTGCTGCAATTAGTGATTTTTGATGAGATGCCCCTGCCCAGCCCAGTGCTCTACTGGTGTGAGCAGTGAGCTGTAGGGTTGCCAAGCCCCTCGTTATGCCAAAGAGATGAGCAGTGCACATGTATGTAACACCTTTACGTTCTTTACGATGAGTGCAACACATCTCAGAACTATCTTTATAGAACCTAAGACATGGAGCTGATCTGTAATTAGCACGAGGAGGTCTGGGACAGTAAATCTACAGTTTTTCTGCATTGACCAGTGTGTCCTGTGCTCCACCGGCACATCTGTGTTCTCTGTGTGAAACCACTGTGGGCTATTTCTGGGCTTGCAAAAGCTGATAGATCTGCAAATGCAAATGTGTTCCCATTAATTAGAATAAATGACCACATGGCTGCATGGTTAACTACGTTCCCAAAATCCCAGGGAAGGAACCTTTTGCACTGTCAAACACTGCAGAATTTGCTTCTAAGGGAAACAATTTAGGTTTCTGTATTTTGCCAACAACTAAAGAACTGAGCTGGTGCTCTCCTTACACATTTACAATTTAAATCTAAAATTTTTGGCCACCACAATGTATCTTGCTTCCCACCTCATAGACTGATCCACGGGAATGGAGAGAGCGACCTTGGGTGTGATAATGATAGAATTCAGAACAAGAATTAGCTACAGTGCCTCAAATACATTGTTTGGCTACTGAGGATGATTTTTTTTTGGGGCAGCCTCTGGCATTTTATAGCATAAGGCAATATTAGATGTATCTGTGTGTAACCAAACATAGAGGGGAGTGAAGCAAAGAAGCCAGGCCAGCAAAACTGGATGAGGAAGCCATGAGGCTTGTAATCAACAGTCCGCAGTCATCTCCTCCAAAGGAGAGCACAATTAAAACCTGGACTGCTTTTTTACATAACACCTGTAGTTAATGAGCCAAGGAAGGCTGGTAACACAAAGACCTTCTCTGCAGGGCAGCACTGCCAGAGAGCCACTGTTCTCTCAGGTCAAAACCAAACCACTGCCTAAAATTTCAAAAATATCTCAACAATTGTCATAATTCAGTATTATCACAGCCAATTCCACTTCTGTGTCCAAAAAGGAGTCCCTGCTATTGCTCATCCTTGGTTTGTCTATGTGGAGAATTACCACTGGCCATGGAGGAAAGCCAAGAGAACAAACAGCCACTGAGTACAGTCACTTTCCAAAAACTGAAGAACAATTATCTCCAGAAAGGGATTTGGAAGAACCTTGACAAACTGGAAC
Organism: Tetrax tetrax; assembly: GCA_009806455.1. Lineage (NCBI taxonomy): Eukaryota > Metazoa > Chordata > Aves > Otidiformes > Otididae > Tetrax > Tetrax tetrax. The sequence goes on from WHYT01017505.1 coordinate 708,362, forward strand.
TTCTCTAAATCTTCTCCTTGCAGGCCATTCTGCTGCAGGAGGGTTGGTCTCCTTTGTGCAGGATGCTGTGTGCTCCTGTGGTAGGGACACTCTCTCACAAAGCATTAAGCCCATTAAAATGAACTGTAATTAATATATTAATAGATTGACTATATATTTAGGTCCAATTTTTTAATCTGCTTCACCTCTGTGAAGGTACTGCATTAAGCGTTCTCACATCCATGCTGTTACTGATATACCTGTAGTAGCCTATTTTTTGCATAATTTAAAACATTTTAACTAGACTACACAGAAGAATCTATATTAAAAACAGTTTACTCTTGAGAACATAAAAGCTAATAATGATTTTTGTGTTTTAATCAGTATTATTGGTTTTATATACTTGTGCTGTGTCTTGGCAAAGCAGATGAACAGTACATGGCAGATCTATGGAAACACCAAATTAAAAATATTAAGGAAATAAATGATGTAAATTGAAATATTATAGGTTTCACTGTGAGACTGTTTTGAATCTACAACACAGCAGCATTTTTCATGTAGCTGAGAGGGTATGATTTTTAACCTTCCACTCCTACCCAATTTAATTTCTGCATTTCTCAAGCTTCTTTCCTATCGAGCTGGCCACCAAATCCTCCCCCTTTCATGGATGTCTCATAACAACAAGAGTAATCACTACATTTTAAAATGATCAGGTACTTATCATGAACTTATCGGCACCAGTGGCAAAAAGTTACATGTCTTGTTTGTAACCTTGGAATATTGCATTACTCTTTCCATGTAATGAAATCTTTGTAACACGTGGCATCCTCTGCTAGAAAAAAAAATGGTGGGAAGTGATATTAGGGATTCATCTGAAGAAAGGGAATGCTGCTGTTGGTTTAGCTTTGTCGCTATTAGCATGATTTAATACCAATATCAGGGTATACGCCCCGTCGTGGGGATGTTTGTGGATGCATATGAAAATGACATCACCCCACTCCAAAGAGTGAAAAGCTTGCAGTCCTAATCCTGCCAGATGCTTCAGCGGGACAGGACCCGTATCGTACCATTTCCATGGAGATACTCCACTCAAGGCCAGGACAAATCTACAGAGTAGCTTGTCAGGATTAGACTCAAAGTTTTAAAAAACAATTCCATGACAGTTAATAAAAAACTCAATTATAAGTCACACAACATTAAAAATATGACAGGAAGAGAAAACAACTCATGAGACACCTATTATCCAAAGATATTTCCAATTACAAATTGCAGCACAGCTTGAGCACCTGGGCTATTCATGTACACGGTCCCGAAAGCTGATTACAACATCCCGATATGAGTGATACGCTGACTAACACAGTATCAGTGCCGCCATCTCCCACTCCATTCTTTCAGTATCATGTAAGTGGAAAGTGTTTAATTAGGAAGCTTTCAGTATTCATTTTCTAGCTTAATAGGCTTTTCTGGTTGATAACAACCTTATTACGGGTTGGGAATAGATGCTTAGCCAACCCAAAAATATCTTTTCCCCTTTCTTGTCTTTTAAGAAAAACAAGCAAATGTATTCCCCAGCCATTGAAATGCTGTTGTATTAGATTGTGTGCATTTTAATAGGGCTGTGTCAGTTCAATTAGTGTAAGGGCAAGAAATCTTAAAATATATTCTAATTTTGTGAGTGTAATATCATGGGCAAAAGAGGGTAATTCCAGTCTACGGATGCGATTTTTCTGGTGCTTTATGGTAACTCTGGGCAAGTGTGGAAACCAGCAAATCTATTTGTGAAAATTCCTTCTTATAGACGGCGATGCTTAATCAAAGTGTTAGTATTTTATCCAAATGGAGTTCTTGCATTACTCTTCAATACATGTCCTCGTTACTTCCAGCTTCAGCAAAGTCACTGGTTCACCTAACTGGTACCTCTTGAATAAGTTAAAAGTCTTATAGTAAATTATCGGAGGATTTTATGCCAGAATTCTTTTTTGTTTGTTTGACATGAGCCTTGAATAGAATTATGCCACATAGAAATTGAAGCTCCTTGTGCTTATCAAACATAAGACTTTAAATTTTGTTCTAGGGAAACCTAGTGCAAGCCATGAGGTTTTATATCCTTTATGTTCCAAAACTTTTCCTTTGCCTTTTTTAATAGCTGTTGGGAAGAAAGAGAATTGATTTAAAAGGGACTCTCAGTTCTGCTAAGTATTAATTCCTTAATTTCCTTTCAAGACATGGGCTTATTTTCAAAAGTGAAAATCTGGGGCCTGCTTTGGATGATCCTTATGGGTAAGGACAGACAAAAATATTACCAGCCTTGTTTCAGGGGAAAATTTAACATAGTAAATTTTTTAGTATTTTAGGAGGGTTTTTCAGTATTTGGGAGGGTTGTTACACAATACTGCAATCAGTTTTGTTTGCTTTAGGTTTATGTGGTTCTAACAAGCTGTGGAATGTGTAACTTCAGCTGGAAATCTGATCCCTGCCAAGTATCAGCACTACTACGCTCAACGTTTATTGTGTAACGAACTTTAGGGTGGCCGCCCAGCAGGTACAATCCCGCAGTTGATGTCTAGGAGTATACATTAAATCTCAGAAAGTGAGATCTGATATTCACCTCTCCTTTATCTGAGAATAATTATTGTCAAATTTTGCACTGAGATGTTAAAAAAAAAAAAAAAGGAAAAAGTTAAAATCTTTCATTTTGTCAAACCAACGTAGGGTGTTAAAAGCGTCGGGAACAGATGGGTGCCGGCACACCTTCGGCTGACTGTTACAGTCAGTTGGAAGCAGTGGAGCCAGAAAGCAAGTGAGGCAGATTGCTTCCTGACACCAGAAACAGGGAAGAAATGCCTTTTTAAAGATGAGATTGTTTTTCAGTTAATGATTGAGATGTACTACATGGTTCCAAACCTCATGTTTTTCTCCAGGTACAGTCATAATCCTGACTTCCTACATTTTCTAATTGGGAAACTGCACCATGGTCAGTGTCACCGGGGTCTCAAACAGATTGTCATATTTTCTCTATGTGGAATTTTTTGGAGAGTTGTCCTATATTAAAACAAAATGGTTATGCTTTTGTCCATACGGTCCTGGAGGAGCACGGAGTATTTGGGTTGTGGTTAAAATGTTAAACATAACTTTATGGTGCAGTGGGGTATGTTCAGCCATAACCATGGGGTAAAAATATCTTTCACAAACTTTAAAGGATTCCTAGGTTTTTCTGTGCAGTTTACCTCCTAGGAGTGCTTTGCTTATAAGAAACCGAGGACAGTGATGATGAAATGTTCAATATGTGATCTACAGCTGTAAAAACAGAATGCTTAAGGATATTTCTTAGGGGTTTTTTTTTCTGGAACTATTTTCATGTCCTGTTTTCATCCTCACTATAAAGAAGATACAAATATAAATAATACTACTCTTACCTGACATGAAAAAAAACCTTATCTTTAAATGTTTAGAGGGC
>WHYT01017505.1:720834-790824 GCA_009806455.1 Tetrax tetrax
CCTTGAATAGAATTATGCCACATAGAAATTGAAGCTCCTTGTGCTTATCAAACATAAGACTTTAAATTTTGTTCTAGGGAAACCTAGTGCAAGCCATGAGGTTTTATATCCTTTATGTTCCAAAACCTTTCCTTTGCCTTTCTTAATAGCTGTTGGGAAGAAAGAGAATTGATTTAAAAGGGACTCTCAGTTTTGCTAAGTATTAATTCCTTAATTTCCTTTCAAGACATGGGCTTATTTTCAAAAGTGAAAATCTGGGGCCTGCTTTGGATGATCCTTATGGGTAAGGACAGACAAAAATATTATCAGCCTTGTTTCAGGGGAAAATTTAACATAGTAAATTTTTTAGTATTTTAGGAGGGTTTTCCAGTATTTGGGAGGGTTGTTACACAATACTGCAATCAGTTTTGTTTGCTTTAGGTTTATGTGGTTCTAACAAGCTGTGGAATGTGTAACTTCAGCTGGAAATCTGATCCCTGCCAAGTATCAGCACTGCTACGCTCAACGTTTATTGTGTAACGCACTTTAGGGTGGCCGCCCAGCAGATACGATCCCGCAGTTGATGTCTAGGAGTATACATTAAATCTCAGAACGTGAGATCTGATATTCACCTCTCCTTTATCTGAGAATTATTATTGTCAAATTTTGCACTGAGATGTTAAAAAAAAAAAAAAAAAGGAAAAAGTTAAAATCTTTCATTTTGTCAAACCAACGTAGGGTGTTAAAAGCGTCGGGAACAGATGGGTGCCGGCACACCTTCGGCTGACTGTTACAGTCAGTTGGAAGCAGTGGAGCCAGAAAGCAAGTGAGGCAGATTGCTTCCTGACACCAGAAACGGGGAAGAAATGCCTTTTTAAAGATGAGATTGTTTTTCAGTTAATGATTGAGATGTACTACAGAGATTGCTTTGTTGGTCTTAACTGCATGGTTCCAAACCTCATGTTTTTCTCCAGGTACAGTCATAATCCTGACTTCCTACATTTTCTAATTGGGAAACTGCACCATGGTCAGTGTCACCGGGGTCTCAAACAGATTGTCGTATTTTCTCTATGTGGAATTTTTTGGAGAGTTGTCCTATATTAAAACAAAATGGTTATGCTTTTGTCCATACGGTCCTGGAGGAGCACGGAGTATTTGGGTTGTGGTTAAAATGTTAAACATAACTTTATGGTGCAGTGGGGTATGTTCAGCCATAACCATGGGGTAAAAATATCTTTCACAAACTTTAAAGGATTCCTAGGTTTTTCTGTGCAGTTTACCTCCTAGGAGTGCTTTGCTTATAAGAAACCGAGGACAGTGATGATGAAATGTTCAATATATGATCTACAGCTGTAAAAACAGAATGCTTAAGGATATTTCTTAGGGTTTTTTTTTCTGGAACTATTTTCATGTCCTGTTTTCATCCTCACTATAAAGAAGATACAAATATAAATAATACTACTCTTACCTGACATGAAAAAAAACCTTATCTTTAAATGTTTAGAGGGCTGTTTGATCCTTTATTTTCAGTGTAAACTGCCGGTAGGTCAAAGTCCTAATGCCTTTCCTAATAAACAAACTAATATTTTTGTGTCATCTGAAGCACGCAGCAGTAGATACAATTAACTGTGGTTTAAGGTGTTCTATTTGTCTGTGATGCACACTGACAGTTAAAACTGAAGAACTGCGTACACACGAGGGCTGAAATCTGTTCTGCTGGTTTAGTTGCCAGGTAGATAATCTTTGTGAACAGGATGTAATATAACCAGATAGATATGATTTCTTGAGCTTGAAGTTCACTTTGTAGTGATATAAAAAGATATAATGTTGTTGTTTGTGTAGTACTGGATAGTTTGTGTCTCCTCGAGACAGTAAATGAAGAGATCTCTTGCAAACCCCATGTTGCTGATTCTTGCCTCTTTATTGTTCGTCTTGTCTCGGTTGATATTCCTCTTAAATCTCCCCTACAAGCCATGGTTAGTGACAAAAATTGAGCTTTTCAAAAGGGAAGAGAATGAGAAAGAAAAAAGAAGAAATCCTAATTTTACGTTTTGGTGGAGAAAACTTGAGAAAGAGATCACTGTGATTCTAAAGGTTTCACATCAGCAGTCAATTGTGAGAACTCCTGTTTTTTTTAAGTAACTGTTTTTGGGTTAATCTAATGCTTAGGCCTGGCTTACCAATTTAACAACCACATCTTTCCTGACACCTGTAGAAATATTCATGAGGCTGACGTCAGACTGTGCCAAGGTAGGCAACATTGGTGGGATTAGGCCATTAGGAACCAACCTTATGCCTACTGGAAACAGAATTTTGCTATTAGTACGAAGGGTATACAGACAGGCATTTTGATGGCATTTAAAATATTCTGGTTTATGTTTATAATTTGATTTGTGTGCTTTGCGTAAATCAGATAATTTTGTAGTGTCTATTCCTGGGACTGTGAAATACGCCTTTGTAAATGAAACATAATATGTTATTTTGAACACCTAATGGTAGTTTGCATATTGTTCTGTAAGTTGTAGATTTATGCAAGTCACGTTTACTTTTCTTGTGAGTTGTTTTGAATATATTTAACATATATTGTTTCGTATAAGAATCCTTTCTTTCCAAATTTTTTTTTTGTTGTTGTTTCTTCTTGTTTTCATCTGTGTTGCTCTCTGCTTTTCTCTCCTATTTGACTGACACCTGCATGCAGGCTCTCTCTGAAGGCAAACAGCCCTGGCACACAGCACCAAAAGGTTACAGACCAGTAGCAAAAGACTGGTATGAGACATAGGTAGCATTATAACAGAGAAAAAGATGTGATGCATTATTATTGTCTGCATGACCTCCCTCTGAAGCAAAGAGCAGCACCAACTTTGATATAATTATTCCTGAATGTGCCAAAGCAGTACTTTCTGAAATAGCCCTGGTGTCAAACATGATGAATGACCAATTCTGTAATGGCAGTCCCAGTGGTAATTCCAGCAATGGCGCAACCCTCCAAACCCCGGGTTGTCTGCAAACCTAGCTGGGGAGAGGGACTGGGATGGACTACGGACATCAGCTCCTCCTCTCTGTGTAACGCAGGACGTCCGATTTTCTCGGCTTCGGTCCTGCTTCTGTTCAAAGCGGAGGCACTCGGAGCAAGTAACCTGCTCCTGCTTTGTCCAGCTCAGAGATAGCACGTGGAGATGCTTTTACACCTGCTGCCAGGTGATGCATGTGTTTGTCAGACTCATCAGAAGGCAAAATAAATAACCACTGCAGTAGATTATATATATTTTTTTCAAACTCAGCACCAAAATATGGACAGGCTTGAACACAATTACAAAAATTCCATTTCTGTGAGTTACACCTTTAATGGCATTTTGAAGAAGGTGTGTGAGTATTTTAAATGAAGTTCAATTTTGTGAATATGTTTACATAAAGTTTAAAATTTTAGGTGTCTGAATGTAGGGTTCAGTAATTTATCTGGGCTTTAGAAAGATGCTCTCCTTATTCAGCAACAGCTTCCATTTCAGCCACTGAACACCTTCTGCAGGGAACCATCACCAGACTTGCTGCATCCCAAGAGCTAAATCCCGCAAGAATATCATCGCCATGCTACGGTGGGAATTTCTGACAAAGCAAATCAGTGCAATGCAGCACTTTGCCTCTCAGCATGCATCTACCTGCAGTGCTGCTGCTCATGAAAGCGGAGTCCCATAGGGTTTAAAAAAGAAAGCGTTCCTCTTATGTTGATGACTCACCCTCATCATTTAACACATGGTATCACTGCCTAAGATGTCACTAAATTTATTTTTCTAATCTGCTCAGGGATCCTGTTTACACTCTTTTCATTCCAGCAATACCCCATTTGCTTTTACTTCACCTAAGAAAAACCCTTTATACCTCCAGAGAAATGCATAGAATATGTGGAATGTATGGTGCTTAGCAGGTGTTTAAAAAAATAATTTCAGCCTTGTCTTGGTATTTACTATGAAAATTTTTCCTTTTGGTTGTGTTTTTAATAAAAATCAGTCCCAGTCATGAAAATAATTAATCTTTATATGCTGTCTTATACAAATTCTTCTAGCGTCAGATTTCATGTGAATTGTCACATAAAACATGTAATCCATAATAAATGGTAGATTTAATACAGATATGTTTTGGGAAAATTGTTTTTCTTTCACTAATTAACACTCTTCCAAAGGCTCGACTTAAGGAATATACAAAAAGACATTAGCATTGGAGATCAATTATTGTAATAAAGCTTTATTTGGAGTTTTAAAGCAAAAACCTTTCTGTTCCTCAGATTTAGGTGAGAAGTTATTCCTTTTCTTTGCTTACATGTCGTATTTGTAAATCTCAGCCTGAAAAATGGCTCTTCCCTCTGCTGTTCTCCTCCCAATCTAACCAAAGCTTGGGGACCATTTTTAAACTTCTAGCTTCTTATTTAGAGGTTTTATTCAAAGGGTGAAAAACTTTCAAGGATTACTTTTTCCACAGCCAGTGGTAAATATGAAATTTGAAGCATGCCAGTCAGATATAAGATTTAAAATAATATTTCAATCTTAAGCGATCGTTGTTTCAAAGAACAATGTAATTTATTAGAGTAACAAACCAGGCTATAATGGACTCAAATCAATATAATACAATTAAACCACATAAAATATGCAGAGCACAGTGGCATTTTGGCTCTTCTAACTACTTTATTCTCGTGCTCATATGCAGTGCTGTCCCAAAGCACGGGCCCATGGGGACCGTCTCGCGGTTCCCTAATTTGAAAGGGATCCTGCAAGCAATGCATAATACCTAATGCACATGCATCACTGCCCATCTCACTTCTCCTGGTACTCGGTGAATAAGACGTGGAGCCTGCTTAAAAGTGGAGTGAATAAGACGTGGAGATCCATGCTTAAAGGTGGTTTGGTAGGTGGATGGGAGGAGAAATACTAAAAAAAGACAAAACCCTTTGCAAATGGCACAAAAGCAATTTTAAAGGCTTAAAAAATAAGGCTAATTATTACAAATAATTCGTAACACTTCCCACTATCAAAACCCTGCATAAAGAGAATTGTTCATACACAATCATGAAATACAGAATACTCTTATCTGATTACAAAAAGTGTTTGAAACATCTAATTTAGCTTGGAAAGGTGCGTAGCACCCACAAGTGCTAATAACATATCAACTTTGAGGATCAGTCCTCTAATGAGTTTTTCTCAGACTTTTTTCTTTAATTCCCTTCTCATCATAAGACTTCTTTCATTAGGCATGTTACTCCTGGAGTCTGGTAACTACACTGTGGGATTTTCCAGTATGAGTAGGTTTAATTCTGTCAATTTAGCTTTATATTCATGACATGCTAAAGTTAAAGATATGGTATTCTGTTAAAATATCTGTCAGATTTCAGCTTTTGGCAATTCTCTAAAGTTTCTGGGCATAAAAGAACCTTCCACCAACTTAATTTCGCAACAGATATTTGTAATCAATGGTAAGTACTTCACAAGTATATTACTTTCTATTTTGATACAAAGCATGTCTGGACATTTTAAAAGGAGAGGCTACAAAAAAAAAATTGTCCCTGAGCCTTTTTCTGGGAATCAAGATTGGCATATAAATTGTTCATGGTGGCTTCTAGTGGTGATTCAAAGGTCAGACAGCTGTGTTATGTTTAATGACAGCCATACAATGGAAGAATGATGGCCATTAAATATGAAGGACCAGAAAGTACGTGCTACTCAAATAACTTTTGCAGATTTGAAAAGAAAGAGCTGTTTCTCAAGATGAGTGTCTCAATCCAAGTATCATGTTTTCACAAATTTCTAAAGGAAAAATAAATGTCTCTTGAACTGAGCCTCATCTTCAGCTGGTGTAGTGGCCCACTTATTCGGTGCAACACAACTGAGTCACCGCAGCCGAACTTACAGTTGTGAATAAAATTTCCCAATGTACTTAATGCTACAATGGAGCAAGGGACTTGGGTCCCAAAGCATTATATATATATATATTATTTTTTTTTTAGTAGGATTAAAGTGTTTTTTGAAAATTGTACCCTTTTCTTTAAAATATGAGATTTTCAGAACTGTTAAGAATGCTTCAGCTTGCTTGGGTTTTCTTTGTATATTTGGTTTACTTGCAACAGATCTTCCTTATTCGGTTTACTTGAAAGCTAACTTTCTTATTTCACCTTTTTAATTAATTGGACACAGTAGATGTGGTCTGGCTTTGGTTCAGAGCTGTCTGACAGGTTCAGACTGTAGAGAAATTAGGGAGTACACTATTGATGAGAAATCTTTAAAAGCAAATTAAAAATTGCAAAATCATGAAGTGAAATGAAGACATATTCTTTTCCTAGCTCCCTGATATGTTAGTGCCTCGCTAAGACAACCCTAACCTGATGGTTCAGACCGCAAATATAGGCTTTTACGTGAAACCCTGACACTTTCTCTCAGCACACGGCGGGGATTTGGTGCTCGGCAGGTTGGAGCCCTTATGCCATCACACCTGGTTTTTATTTTTGCTGCAGTATTTGGTTTGTTGAAAGGCAGCTTTGAAAAGGACAGGTCGACATTGCGTAAAGCCCAGCACCATGATGTTTGGGCCAGAGGACGGCCTACATCAGGGAATTTCTTGCTGGGTTGACCCTCCAGATAGGGTTTACGCAGCTTTGTTTTGCCATGGTGTTAACCTAAATTGGCAGATGATCAAGGTCAAGCCTCATGAGCTTATTTTCCCAGTGCCAAACTACCTTTCAAACTGGGACAGGGAAAGATGACTTGGCCCTGAATCCCTCTTAGTCTCTAAATGTTTTTGCAACCATAAGTTTCTTCAGAACTTCTGCAGAGCTGAGGGCTTTTGCGGTGTTTATATGTAATTTGTTTATTCATTGGATTTCTTGTCACGCATGTATGCAAAGCCCCTTTTACTACAGGCTCAAATATTTGTTTACTTCCAGTGATTGCTTTTGTGGAATCTCTCATTATTCTGAGACCTCTGGCTAAAGTGTCTTTGTCTTGGATGGAGCTAGCTAAGCCCTCCTGATACCTACCTTTTGTTGCTGTACTGAATCATGGAATTTGTGCTTTGCTCCAACAATATAAGATAAATTTCAATCCCTTGAGTTATTTTTTTAGTCTGTGCTATTTGGTTTTGTGGAGGTTTTTTTGTGTGTGTATTGGTCTTTTTTTTTCTTCAGCTGTCTTTGTGAGGAGGATGAACAAACATAGGGGACAGGGAAAGAGAAAAGGAATTGGGGAGTTTTCATGCAATTTGAGACACAAGCCCTTTCCAATAAGTTTTCCATTTTTACAAGTCTTATTTTTAATCTCTTGCCTGATTTTTAATCTCTTCATATTTTTAATTGTCTGTTTACAGCTGTTTATCATTATATTACATGGTGTCGGTATGCTGTCAAGAACTTTGCATCTTGCTAGCACTTTTTTGCCTTAATCTGTAGTACACCTGGCACCCTCAGGGTGGGGAAAATTCCAACTGTTGATTAGCTGATTGTTCAGGATCCCATTGACATTACTGGAGTGACTTGATTTCACATTGTACCCTGTATTCTAAGGAAAAAAAAAACAACCAACAAAAAAAAAACCCCATATAAATGTATTTTTATTTAACAAGTCCACAATTAAAATTACATTCTGCTTATACTAGAATGTTAACATATGTTAGTTAACATGTGAAAATAAATATTTTCCCTGGCCTGGATCTGTTTGTCACATTTCCTTTAAAGCAGAGGTTTTCACACCCAGAAGTCTTGCTGCTATTAGGCCACCAGAAGTGGTCAGCTGCTGCTCGCTGTGTGCAGAAGCTCATGCTGTCTTGCAGATCAACTTCTGAGACTTATTCAACAGCTCAACTGTATGTGATTCCTATGGAGATGAGAAAAAAAAATCAATACTGAGTGACAAAACAATATCAACTCAGCAGAGAAGGCTTTCTGCTGATGGTACTCATCTCCGTGTACCCTGGGTACTCAGTGCAAATGAATTAGACTGAAGAGAAACACAAGGCAGCTGAGACAAATTATGCCTAATTTATAGATGTGGAAGTTGAGACAAAGTAAGAATTAAGGAATCTGCACCAGACCACAAACAATAAATCTGGGAAATCATAGTCAAGAAAATGTGGCCTTGGCCTTTTGCTTTACCTACAGTAACTTTTCTCCTTCCAGCACTTAAGTTACGCTTGTGCCATAACAGATGCTGCCTGAGACAGCCCTCCCCTTTATTTTGCTAAGAAAGGTCGATTCTCAGAGACAAAGTATGGGTGAGCTGTGTTGGCTTTGTGTTAAGCATTGATGTAAGCACAGTTTACTTTAGGGTGACATGACAATAATTTTTCTCACTTCTCTTAATTAAAATAAAAATTAAATAATAATATTACTGATAAGACTTTATAAAATAATAATTTCTATTTATCTTCTTCTAGTTTGCAATATTACAGGGCATTTCTTCGAGTATGGAATTTCAAATCTCACTTCTGTTTCCTTAGAGAAAACTAAATGCTGTTGAGACAGCACTATTGAGGTTAACATCATGGGTTTCATACTGTGCCGAAGCCAGGTAGCACTCATATTTCATTAAAAAGTCTCTCCTAGGTTTCGCTTACAACTTTTGGACAATACAGAAACCTGCTTGATCTGTCCCACTACACATTATTAGATTTGGAGATATGACATGCTCAAAAAAAGATTTCCTTTTTTCTTTCTTTATTTTCCCTATATTGAAATGGCTTGCTGAAATATGGGATGGGCTGGACTCAGGCCAAAAGCACTTTGAGGCCATATATTTATAATGGTTTAGTTATGAAGAATAGCATTTGGCTAATGGACCCATACAACTGCTAGCAGAATATTGATACACGTTCAAACCACAGGTCATATACAAGGGGATAAAGCCATGAAGAACCTTGCAGAGGTTAGTTTGTTGTGTTTAGGTGTTTTCTTACCATTTGTCTATTTATTATATTTGCTATTTTAAACTGAATTCAGTAACATCTTTTCTAGCCACTCTTTTGGTACAAGATACACTCTGTATAGCTCTGTCATCCAATTCAGGCTTTCGTTAAAATCTATTAAACTTTTTCCCTGAATTCACTTCTTCTGCCAAGGATGTTTCTGTGAAGTACATTTTTCACACTTTTTCCACTATGGCTCTTCACAAAGATTAGGTCATTTGTGTCAACTTGTAAACAGTCTTTTGGCTTACGACTCTTTTCTGTTATTATCGTAGATTAAAGTGGTTTTAGTAGCACAGTACTGTAATGTTGAAAAATAATTAGAATGTCCCAGTTTCAGGCATAGAAATTATTAAGTTAAGCCAAAGCCATGCTCAAAGTAGGGTTTTGACAATCACCCATAGCAGATGCTTCAGAGAAAGACGGAAAAACCCTATACAGCACAAGGACATAATAGCTAAATGGGAAATTTCTTGTTATACTTAGGGGCTAGGAGCTTGAATGCTCTCAAGAATAATACAAGAAATGTTTGAATTCTTATTTTATCTGCAGTCGTTCTTATATATATTTAAAAACAGGTATGAATCTTTATCTTGCTTGTATATTACAGTATGCCGCCTTTACCTGAGAGGCTCTTAGTTTCTGCTCTGGTTAGAAACATCTCTGACATACTAGTAGTCTCAAATCTTTGATTATTCAAGAGATTCTTCCTTCTATGTAATTGGGAACTATTACCTACTTTTGGCTTGTACACAGAGAGGATATAGAACATACTACTAATGCGTATTTTGGAAAAGTGTCCTACAATGTAGGTTTGGTGTGGTTAGAGATGAAACTCTAAAGCTGTATGCTCAAATCCCAATGTGTGTCATGAGTGTTTTGCAAAAGTGCTTTGTTTATGGACATGAAAATGCTGTTCATCATTAGTACATGAGAAATACATAGAACATGGCACATGCCAATAAAAATTGTTACCTGAATGAACTAATTCAAAATCTCCCTGCTTTATCTGCTTTTTTTTAGGGCATGTACTCTGCCTAAGAACATAAGTAAAGCCCCAACAGTCTGATACAAATCTCTCCAGTCATGAGGTATTTTTTGTCCAAGTACATTTGGTCCATTTTCCTGACAGATTGCTTTCTGTTCTTTCTAATTTTTTGTAAGTGGTACTTCAAGAGAAAACTAGAACGGGAATGTTTGGAAAATATTTCAGTAAGCTGTTTTCTGTGCTCATGGCTAGAATATTCAGTGAAGAGCTAGACACTCTGACAAATACTCATGTCAGGTATATATGTTGCATAAAGTAGCATGAAAGGCAAAACAAAAAAAACCCAATGACTGACAAAAACAGTGTAATAAATGCCATAGGTAGTAAGTACAATGTAGAAAAAAGGATTGCTAGATATTTGGAGGCAGTATTTGCAATTACTTACTCTCAAGTAATTTGATTCCAGCTGTACTGGAGAGCAAGAAACAATATAATCCCAGAAGCAATGTGAAGAAATACGGCCAAGTGGTAGTGATGTATAGGTAAAATATTCTGAAACTAGTGAGAAAATTGAGACTACCCAGAAAAATCCAGCAAGTGTGATTTAGACTGCTTATCAATGCGTGTTTGCCTGAAGTAGGGGCAGAAGAGTAGAGTCTGCTCAGCGGCGTGGCAAGAGGGCAATGTAAGGTGTGGGGTTTATTGAATACACCATACAGTTCTCCATGTGAGAGAGCAGCAACCACAGCTGAGCCTACTGAAAGTACGCACGTATTTCGGGGACTCCTGGAGAGCAAGCAGGACCGAAAAACTGCAAGAAAAGGCAAAATATGTCTATTGAAGGTATTGCAAGCCAGATAGTTGTGTGAGTAGGCTGGTTTTGAATTCATCCACTATCACTGAGCAAACGGAGATGACTATTCATTACCAGTTTCAGCAGACAGACTGCCTGACCTATGCAGAACAAATGTATTTGCTTTTGGTGACTTCTGACATATTGATCTTCTGGAGTCATGGAGCCACTTGGTGGCATCTTTCAAGATGCCTCTTTCATCATGCATACCTATGGGTTCCAGGAGCTCTTACAGAGGCTCTGTGCTTGGAGGACTTCTACTTCCCTTATATTTCAAGCTACGGTTAGTGTTGTTCTGACTATTACGAGAATAGAATATAATATAGAAATATAATAACAAATTCCTTTGATTCTTAAAGAGGTCTCCTGTGCAGGACATTTGCTACCTTCTGAACAGCTGCGCTGAGAGTCCAGAAAATAGAGAGAAAAGCATGAAAGGAGTTTGGTTCCTTCCTACTCTCCAGATGGATTTGGTAGAGATACAATTGTGTGCACATAATGATGCACCCTGAAAAAGGTTAGAGGTAAAAAAATGAATTTTTGAGAGTGAAGAAAATAATAATTTTAGGCCCTTCTGTCACTTGGGAGGTCAATGGCTTTAGAAAATGAATCTTCATTGAGTTACACAACTTCTGTCCACAGCAGACATTTGTGTGAAATACAGACAACAAATATTAAAAAGGAATTTGTATCAGCCAACAAGGAGCTAAGCAAGAGCATAGGTTAGCAGAGAAAAGAGGTTCAGGTGGAATCAGAAAGTCAATGTATTGTGTATGAAGTGCACAGCTTCTCTGCAAATAGTTATCAAAAAAAAAAAGTTTAGTTTTAGAAACATAGAGTCCATTCAGGTTATTATTCAATGTGTGGTGTGTGAAAGAGAATCTTCAGAGGGAATTACAGCATAATGTTTGAATTCAGTTTTGGAATGCCATTCATATGGAGATATTCTTGCCTCCAAAACTCTATGAATCTGTATAAGCTCATCTGAAAAGTGACATCGTCTTGTTCCTGTTGAGATTATGGAAGTATGCTAAAAAAAGGAATAAAGATGGAAATGTTTCGGGTTTTTCTTTTTCTTTTTCCCTCTATTTGGCTTTCACAAGAAAACAAACTATAAATAATAAAAAAAATCCCTCAGCAGTGGTATAAATCTGGGTTTGCTGTGAGACTTAGCCTGAAGACTCATTGGCGGGCTTGAAAAGATAGCTGAATGATTTCTAAATATGAAGGATTGTGGTTATACCACTTCCAGTGAGTTTCTGATTCATAATCCTTTCTTTTTGATTCTGTTTCTTTTCCAAAGCATTGAGAACATAAGAAAATCTATTGGTAGTTTAGTTTTGTAATTGTCAAGTCCCTCGATTAATTAGGCATACGATATAAATGAGTACAACACAAAAGTAAATGTGTGGGAGGCTGGTGAGATCATAGTTGTGCCACGCTTAGTTTATTTAATTCTCAGTGAGTCTGAATTTTGTGGAGCTGTTAAACATTTTTTTTTAGTCAGGTCAAGTGAAAAAATAAATTGTCGAGATTCATACAGAAGAAACCATATAACCAAAGTCTATCACTGAAACATCATGCTTCTGTGATACACTATTTGTAATATTCAAGCTGTTATTAAATTGGGATGACTGTATAGACATTGTTGGCTTGCCTTCCAGAGAAGAAAAGGATTGTGGCCACTGGAGAGAGTTGCCTCCATGAGAAAGACTCTTGCCCTAGCTGCCAGGCTCTCTCCAGATAGGAAGGAAACAAAATGACTGACACAGATGCTCAGCACTACCCCATCCAACCTGTCTGATTTCTGATATAGAATAAACACTGGTGGTGCAAGATAGGAGATGGAGTCCATCAGCCTAAGCAAGATAGAGAGTACCCGAGAAAGGAAACATCCTTGCCGTTTTTCAGTGCAAAGGTGAAGTTCTGCTCTATCGTTTCCTTGTGTGGTACCTAATGTGAACCTTAACAGTAATCTCCACAAAATCAATAGACTAATTGCAGAGAAAAGTGTTACCCAATGGGAATAATGATTGGCAGAATTTTGCCCTTAGAATTCAATTAAAGTTATTTACCAAATTGCTGTTTTCAGCATCTTTCTTATGAACTAATTTCAAGAAACAATAGCAATTACATATCTGTCAAAAAGTGTGATAGCAACAGTTCACGTGCGCTCCTTTACACACCTGTAGGAACTCATTCAGTGATTTACACTGGGAAAGATGGGATCCAACCAGTTGCGCCTGCCATGACTGGTAGACATGGGTAGCACTTACCTGTCTGCTCCCTGACACCTGGCAAAATTTTGATAATTTATGACCTGTCTTGTAAAAGCTGCTTTTACTTGCCTCAGCTGAATAATGCCTACTTTTGCACCAGATTCCTCTTCTAGCTAATTGAACTGGTTTCTTCAAAAGAATTTTCTGTCCATTTGGTCACATCCATTGATTATGAAACACAAGTGGAAAACTTGTTTAAGTAACTTGTGATCATGGAATCTGGGTGAAATAATTTAAAATGAATATGTGTTTAAAGAAGTTATTAAATACTGAAATTGTTCAGTGAAAATTCTATATACCAAATGGTGAGATATAATAGCTATCTGATCTGTTAAAAGGAAAAACCTTTTAAACTAATCGATCTTCCGCACAACAATTTATGTCAGTGCCTTTTAAGATGATCTCTTCTTAAATGGGTAGCTGACAAAGAAATATATCTGATACAACTGCTAAATGAATAGATTTGCAATGTGCTAAGGCAATACATTTAAGAGGTCTTTCATGTATTTTGAGAAGAGGTTAAAAATCCTGGCAGCTCTTAAAAAGCAGATTCTTAAGTGGTGTCCTTTTCGTGCCATAAGATCATGACTGAATTGGACAGGACCATTATGGCAAAATGTGGTTTCTCTCCTCCTTCTCAAGACTTTATTTTCAAATGAACCAGGCAAAAATGTGGGCTTTGTTTTTACTCTGAAAAAAACCCAAAACGCACTACATTTTAAAAAGGGACAGGCTGTCTACAGCAGTTTTACAAAGCCTGGAAGTAGCATCTCATTCCCACTCATTCATCCGGCCCATCATGGTCTTGTCCAAATTATTTAGTCTCTGGCTGGCCTCCAGGACAGGCTGATGAAGGTTTTGTTTGCATGATTTTCTTTGGCATTCCATCATCTGTACATGTAAAAAAGTATTAAAAAAATATTGGAGCTTACTGCTTTTTTGTCCTTAAGAGAAAAAAGAGGTGGTATCATCACCATTTCAAGAGCATTTTAGTCAACAATGTATTGTAAAGTTTTGTCTCTACAAAGTATTACAGTGATGCATCCTGTGTCTCTTGTCATATCTCTCTTGTGCTAGTTATTATGAAGAACAGTGTAAGACGGGAAAACAACTACAATTTTTCATCGTAATGTTTGCAAACAGTGGCTGGTAAAAGGTGGGAAGTCTTGTATCACTTGTTCCTGCATATTCAAGTACATATGCTACGCTATATGTGGTGCTGAATCTGGAAACAGCTGTCCTGAAGAAGAGGAAAAAAAAACATTGGCAGAATTTGCTTCCTTGTCTGCTTCCAGAAATAAGCACTGAAGTACAACCCCTTGTTGGGGCAGATTGCAAAACGCGGGTTTCGCAGGGACTGGCAGGTGTATTTACGTAGAGGTAAATTCTATCAAAGATCTACGCTTTTCTCCAGTAAAAAAATGAGCTGAGGCACGGCTATAACTCAAAGAACATCTCTGTACTTAATGAGAAACCACATGCTGCTCACCAGTATGTCTCCATCCAAGTCTGGGCGCATCATCTTTTTAAAATCAAAGAACAGTTGAGATTTAATGTTCACCAGTAAATTTCCTCTCTGCTCCCTTTAGGAGAATGCTTCCGATTCGCAGACATCTTTATGTGCCTATAACTCTTTATTTTTAGTGTCGCTATATTGCCTATGAGGCCTCATCGTAGGGGTGAGCAGCTATCTAAATAAGGTGAACATGCAGGACTAAAAGATGATTTTCCAATCTCAGAGTAAGATAGGCAGGAATATAGAAATAAATAAAAAAGAATGGGCGAATATGAGAAAGCAATGAGGTAATATTGATTAACATGGTGTGTAGTACATCTCAGTGTGCCCATAGCCAATGAAAAGCAAAGCCATTTCAAGAAAAGAGAGGCTTGAGGGATGTTCTAGAGGAGGAGTAGTTATTTTTTCTTATGTTTATGGGGAGTTCCTGCAAAGAGGGAGTGATAGTATGGGAGAAAGCATGAAAGTGTCAACTTGAAAAATTAACATTTTAAAAATGGAGTTTATCAGTATGATCTGGTTGGAGGTGGGGATGACAACGCGACTTCAGAAGAGGAAACAAGAAGTTTGTGTTTGACACAGCAGAGAAAGCAGGGGGAGTAATAAGAGCAAGAGGATTAAGAGCAGCATTCTGTTCGAGATGGGCGTGTATTGTTAATGCCACGGAGAAGAGGACTGCAGAGGCTGAAATTTATGACGAAAAGAGCCTGCGTTAATTTCTAGCTGGTTTGATATTTGTAATATATGCATCCTAGACATGCTGAGCAGAAAATATCTACAGGGTTTTATTCAGAAAAGATCTGGAAACTGATGAAATGACAGCACTATGGCATCATCCACAGTGTTCACAGAGAAGAAAGCTTGTTATTCAAGTGAAGCGTGTATCCAGGTTAGGTCATCTGATACCAGGAAGGGTTACATGCTGATAGAACATTAGTGACGGGGCGTAATATGTGGCTGATGTATTTAATGCCAAAGGAAATCGTCAGGAACCAAAAGGAAAAAAAACAAAATGTTTTTTTTTCCAGAAACACCCTGATGAATAGATAATGCATTAGTCAGCTGCTGTGTGGATTAGCATGTAAAGTAATATTTAGAGGCCTGATTTTTGCTGCTTATCATCCAGTTTGTTGTCGGAGCGCTGCAGAGGTTGCTGCTTGGCCCAACCTGCTCCCGGTGACATGGGCAGAGGAGGCGGCACCGTCTCTGTGCAAGCAGTCGGAGCGACTGAACCCGAGGAGCGGACGCTCATCGCTCTCCCCTGCTTGGCTGCCATCCCCAGGATGATGATGACCTTGGCCCAACATCACTGCCCCAGCACCTCATCCTCTGTGCTGTCATGTCTTGGCCAAAAATAGCGATGCAGGTGATTTTATTTAAATCCATGGATAGGACAGATGATGCAGCATTTTGAAGTGCTAGCAGCACCTCACCTCACCAAGGTTAGAAGGACTTACGGGCTGGGGGACAAGGGAATGGATATTCCACATAGCATGAAACATGCATGAAATTCAGATAATCTGAAGGACACATTTGTGAGTGAAAAGAGGCCATTCCTCAGAAGCAAATTAAAAGAGAGCTTAAAAATGGCTTCTCTGGTTACTATATATATTGCCAACATGTTAGAGAGAGGCATTACAGAAATTGAGATACAAGACAGACGGCCCTCAAGTGAAGAATTAATGATATTCTTCTAAGTAAAAATAATGGGTCACAAAATTCCTTACTCTATGTTATGCATCCCATTTTCTAATAAACTAGTGTGAACAGGATACCTGTGCGAAGGATTTTCCAAGAACGTGAAATAAGATACTTTTTTTTAGCATAAAATCAAGACTTAACCTTCTGTATTTATCACTTTTTTATGGATGTAAAGTTTTCCAAGACCTCAGTGAAGATTTAAGGCCCAGCTTTGACCAATACAGAAGAAAACACCCTGCTATCTAGTTTAATCTTTTACACTGCGACAAATAATGTAATGCACAGGATAAAGTAATTTCATTATTGTAGTTTTTATCCTGTAATTGTCGTCCTCATATGCCCATTAGAAGGTGAGGTGACAGGGTAAGGAGCTCCCCATGAGTTATATGACCATCTTGGGAATGAAAAGAATACCTGCTGGTTTGGATCCTGAAAAGAGCGATACTCAGAGAGACACAAGGCTAAACCAGCAAGGAGGTAGGGACAATTTCTCTGTTCATACTAACCTTTCAAAAGCAAGAGATCTTCTGTGCGGAGCAGATAAATTACACCTTGGCCTCTCGAATAGGTTATCGAATGGAGGACAGTAAGAGATATGCATGAACAGACATCTCTGTATCTGAGTGCGCTCATGTGAGGGACCACATTTCTGGCAAAGATCAAAATTGTATAGGGTGATACCGATTTCTTTGCTTTAAATAACTCAGCTACACTAGCCAACAAATGGCAATGCTTTGCAGTGAATTTATGTGAGAGAGCTGAAACAATATATATTTCTAGAGGTTTAATCTTGATATTGTCTTGAATGGAAAACGAAATACATTGCAAACTCAGGAGTGTCTAATTTACACAGAACATGCCAACTAGAGAGGTAGGGCATCATTGTTCTGAAACATTTGTCTTTTACATGTTATTTTTTAAATACTACATTACACTAGACAGATTAAATAAGGAAACTAAGTAATGTCTAGGTTATATCTTTTACATTTTACATTTTAACAAAAATCTAAATTTTATTGTAGATGTACATTTTACCTAGAAATATTTTTTTTTTTCTACCAGTAGAAGATTGGCTCATACCATGTTTAACATATTATTGCACAGGCAGGCTCATTGTGTAGGCTAATAGTTGTATTCACGCCAGAAAAAAAATTGATGAAGAGGCACATTTGTTTCTATGGGAGTGTTTCCATCTTGCCTCCATATGGAGATGTCACTTTGGTGTAGCGTTAGGTAAGGGAAGATCTTCTCTGGCCCCACAACATACTACTGCTGGAACTGGTCCTCTGCTGCTGGTTTTGGAAGCTGTAATGCAGAAACATGGTTAGAAAATATGGGAAGAGAATCATTCCCAGTACTGGAGCGCCTCTTCTGTGAGGACAGGCTGAGAGAGCTGGGGCTGTTCAGCCTGGAGAGGAGGAGGCTCTGAGGAGACCTCATAGCGGCCGTCCAGTACCTCAAGGGGGGCTACAGGACAGACAGGGAGAAGGTCTTCAGCAGGGCTTGTTGTGACAGGACGAGAGGTAATGGTTTCAAAGTAGAGGGAGGTAGATTTAGATTAGATGGTAAGAAAAAAATTTTTACACTGAGGGTGGTAGAACACTGGCACAGGCTGCCCAGAGAGGTGGTGGATGCCCCATCCCTGGAAACATTCCAGGCCAGGTTGGACGGGGCTCTGAGCAACCTGATCCGGTTGGAGATGTCCCTGCTCCTGGCAGGAGGGTTGGACTAGATGACCTTTAAAGGTCCCTTCCCTTCTATGATTCTACTTGTTTTGCTAATTCTAGTATGGATCAGCCTTCCCAGTAGCCTGTTGGTACGTAGGTGCATACGTATCTTCTGACATGGGACACCCACTAGAACGCTGTGGGAAGGAGAGCTCTATATCCACCCGTGGCTGTCACCCTGTTGTGCCATGGATTACATCTCCGAGCAGCTTCAGCAGGAGCTCTCAGGCTCTGTCTCTTTTCACAGGATTCAGACTCAAAAGCCCACGTATGAATATTTAAACAAAAGGCATTAACAAACCTGCCTGGGAAATGTAATAAGAATGTCTTTCTGAAGAAAATATGCTACCAAAATGACAGATAGCCACGTTTTTCACCTCTTCAGTTCTAAGTGCTCTTAGTGTTAATTTGTGAATTATGGTTTCTAATGAAAATAGTACTTTATGCAGTAAGGATGGCATTATATTTTCTTAATCTATTTTACAGAGGTCTTTTGTTGTTCAGGCTGTTCTTTTTTAAAAGCTAAGGCTTGTTTTGTATTTCACTGCCTGTCACCGGCTTGCTGACAAAAGTAAAGGCTATGAATTTGTTAGACCCTACTTTATAATATATTCTGTTTATCATCATTTCTTTTTCATTATGGCAGTGTTATTTTCACCGCTGTACTGAAGGTGCTGTCAAAATTTCCATTATAAATATTGTTTCTGAGGGGTTTGTAAGTCTAAAGGTTCTGTATTAAAATTCTTTCTGGCTGAAATTTGACATGCAAGTCTTGGTAAAGAAATGTTTTCTTTACATGCAGTTTAAATTGGCTTAGTCATCTTTTCAAAGTAACTATCAGAAGCCACACATATAGAACAGCCTCATATATTGAAATAATAACAAAATAAACATGTATTTATACAAATGTTTCTGAATTTCAATAGGTATCAGTCTACTACTACTAAAAGATATGGAAGAAAAAGTCCGGATCAAATGCACCTACTCCATAAATACAGATTGGCAATTTTATGACTTCTAGATTATGACAGTAGATTTCTAAGGTAATGAGTAAAGATGCTGTGTTCAGTGTTTGACAGAGATGCAATGTGAAAATGTAGAAGTTAGTAATGGAGGAAGCATCGTACCAGCACAAGGCAGGCGTTTGTTTCTGAAGAGATTCTGTTGACATGAGCAAGAGCAATCTTTTAGTGACCTCTTATTTTATGAGACATTCAAAATGCTTAGTCAGAGTTTCTTTACATTTTAATTCATAGAACCTGATTTGTCCTGTCATTTCTCTGCTTTCACTGCCTTCTCACGGATGATACACCTCTCTGATGCTTATTCCTGTTGTGATACTGTGTTATGGGCTCTTTCCAGAGCTTTGTTCACCCCCTCACCTCAAGATCTCCCGCTACTGCTTTTCCTCCTCTGAATTTCAATAACCTTGCAATGGCAGAAGAAGTAAACAGCATTCTAAAAGAAAATGCTAGAAGAAATATTTTTAATTAAAAGGTGCAAAATACGAAAAAAAATAAGTATAGGATGTGTATGACACTACTCAAACTGTAACAAAAATGAGGCAACACAGATGTTTATCATGCCTTGATTTCTGGCAGTGTGCAGTTTTGTTAAAATAGAATTAAGGCATGGTAAGAGGATTGAAAAGGAGTGATTTTTTTTTCCCCAATTTGTTTTACGCCTCCCATGCCCCCCTGCTGAGCCCCAGGATGAAGCACTATGGGCATCTGCCTGCATTGCAAAGCTTTGCCTTCTCTCAGTCTTGTGTACTAAATAAGGACTAGAGAGGATCCATCTGGAGCCGCGTTGTGCTGTAACCTTCTGTGAAGAGGCAGCAGAAAAAGATTTCTAAACATGTATTTACAATGTTTGTTTCAAAGCAAAGGAGTAATTGGAGTTCAGTGGAATAATGGCTATTGTTCCTGGGTGCCTTTCATTGCCACGTGAGCGCGATGCAGAGTAACCTCCCCGTTCAGGCATCGTGCGCTGTGGCTTTCCTCTGATGGGCACGCTGCGGAAGCAATGCTCCCCATTGCCTTTCAGAGATCTCCAGGAATCTTAACAAACATCTTTCTGAACGTTTGACAATTTGAGGTTCTTGTTGTTTTCTTTCTTTTTTTCCCCCCTTTAACAATGATTATAATTCTGTAACTGCGTTTGGAGACCAAGAAGTTTCCATGTCTCGGAGCATTTGCAATATCTTGCCTGGTTAATATCAGTATCCATATGTGTACATGCATGAGTTTTCAGGTTTTTTTTAAAGGTGGTTCATTAATGAAAAAATCCCCAGCGATTACAGTATGTAAAGAGATACTAAGTTTGTGGAGAGGTAGAGGGGAGTATAGTGCCAATACACGGGAAGGCTGAGACTGCGACCCCTCTCTGTGCTCCATCCTCTGTCCCCCAGAGATGCCCAGCAGCTAGAAGGGTACAGCTCTATTGAATCCAGCAGCACCCAGTGCAGGGGCAGATCCTGCTCTGGGCTCAGACCCTGAAAGCTTTATCACGACAGCCATGCAGCGTCAAGACACTGAACTCCTCTTTCACATCCCCAGCTGAAATACCTACACAGGCTCTCAGGTCCTTCAGTCAAGTAATAATCCACAGCATATGAAGAAGAGTGACTAAGATAATCCTTCAAGCAAAAAAAAAAACCCTAGCAAAGGTGCAAAAATGCCCATTTGCTGAGTATTTATTTAGGGGAAAGCAGTTCTATAAAATGACTCAAAATTGTGAAAGTACATTTTGCTTCATATATGTACACAAATGCCTGTACTTCAGGGGAACTCACAGGTGAAGCTCAATCTTTCCCTAGAACCATTTTGTGAAATGACTAATAGTTTAATTCATTCCCCCGTATATGTCCTAAAGCCCAAAAAATAGGCAGTTGTATGCACTGTCAGCAAGGTAAGCTACTGATACCTCTGTTATGGGCTAGATAATAATAGAGCATTATGGAGGCTTTCAAGTTCCTTCTCCTTCAAAAGCCCTTCCATATTAACATATTTTACAAAAAAGCAAATTCTTTCACTTTTAGAAACTGCCTCATAGTACTGAGCTTCAGTGAAGAACCTGGGAGTATAAATAGAATTGTAATGTTACCTTCTGAATAGTAATTTATTTAATCTTTGAAAGATATTGCATACAGGAATAGGAAAAAAAAGAGAGAGCAAATGTGCAAATCTAACAGTAAAATCCAGGTGGATAAGTGTAGAGCTATAGTCAGTTCTCTGCCGAATATGGCAGGCTCGTGGGACTGACACCGTGTCAATAGAGCGTTTCCATGAGTCATTTTTTCATTTTCTTTTTCAACAGAGGAATGAAATAATTCAGATAAATACTGAGAGGTCATCTCTAGGAATGAGATTCTGCTGATATGTGAACCTAAATCTGGAGAGGTTTCTATAACTTTACCCCTGTAATGGTTAAAACCCTTTCAATTTCCAGTTCCATCTCTTTATGAACATTTTATTCTTTTTGTTTTACTCTTGCGCCAATATTGTCTTTAAGATAAGCAGCTCTTCTTCCTTCCCAGTGTTAAGCTCCATGCTGTATTCAGGAAGGAGATCGTGTCCCCTTGCAGCCTTTCAACCGTGGTGAGCTGTTCCAATCAGTTACCCGTGGGCATGCTTTGAATAGGAGTACAATGAACTCATCCCTTCTCTACAAACACTAGCTTAAAAGTTGGCTTCCTGCCACTTGTCACTCAAAAAGCAAAGGCGAGAGTGGTTGAAATTGCACAAACGTCTCTATTATTGCTCAACTTGTTTTGCCTATCCCTCTGGTGACCAGAGCTAAACAGTAACTCCCAATACAGCTGACAAAAAATTGCAGTACATGGGAAAAAAATGACTAAATTTAACATTCAGGTACACCTGTGTCAACCTTAGCAACCCCATGGACTGTTATATAAAAAAAAAGTCACTATTTCTACTACTAATAATAGCGGAATTGTACCCAAAGACTAATCCTTTTTTTATTACCAACAATTTCTTGTAGGAGGCCAAGGTTTCAATCTGGATGTTCCTTCAAGAAAATATCTGAGTGATGTCCAACTCACTCCAGTACTGGAGGAGGCAGTGGACGGTGTGGTGAGCACCATTTTAGTTTACTAAAGGACAGACATCAGTAACTCTGTTTCTCTGTCCCTATTGTTATTTCCTTCATATGACACTTTGTGAAGGTTGCATTACTCATTCCCACAAAGACACAGGTGCAGTGAGTTCAGTGCCAGCGAGTTCAATACAGTGCAACAAAGTCAAGGTGAAGCAACTAATCAATTTTAGATGAAACATAACAAACCTCTCCAAGAAAAGAAAAACCCAGAGTTAATTTACTCAGTCATCATCACCATCAATTACGTAAAGAGTGTGTTTAATATTAATTGTTGCTGTGACTATACTAGGCTTCTATTTCTTTATAAAGCAATCTATGATCCCCAAATATAAAAGAGGTGCAAAACAAAATTGTTCTGTGTACAGATACTGTAGGTCATTAGTGGACCACAAATCAAGGATCCAGGTCTTTCAGTTGGAAGTTTGAAGCCCAAATCCAAAAGAAACATTTCCTGTGCTTCACTGCTCTTGCGTGTTAGAGGGATGCTTTGGTACCGCAAGCCTGGATTCAAAGCTTGAGTTCAGATCCAGGCTTTTGGCTTGAGACCATCTCTCAAAAGTAAAAAATGAAGCAACCACAAAATATACAACTACTGTTTCTACCAGATGAGTTAAAGCAGGAGAGAATCTCTCCCTAATGACCCTGACCCAGAATAAGTGAGAGCCTGCTTAAAACACTGCTTTACTATTTGGCAAAATTTATGGCATTGTAAGTACTGAACATTTGGTCACAGCACTTTCACTACAGGTTTGCCTAATGAGTCTGTAATCATCATCTTTTTGTTGAGGATTTTCATCCCGACAGGGTTGGTCTGACATTCACCGAGGCGCTCACATTTGTTAGGAGGAGACGCCCCGCAGCGAAGAGCTGCTGGCAGCAGCAATTAGGAAACACTGGCAGGAGCGACGGTCAGTGGGAGGGCAGCAGCTGGGTCTCAGCACAGCACTGGGACCACTGGAAGGGGCAGGTGGGATGGCGTGAAGAGTCCTTACACCACTACTACTTGTATTGTTCACACTGTGTGTTGTGAAACTGGGTCTACTGTAATTTTGAAAAATGTGTAATTTTAGTGATAAATGTATCGCGTACATATGTAATTGGGCTGAAAAAAGAATGTTTAAACAGTGACGTTCAAAGACAGTATGGGTATCTCACTTGCTTTTTCAGAGTCCTGACTCCCCTGAACTGCTGCAAATATATTCCAAATACTTGGAAAACAGCATAAAGTTGTTGAAAGAACATTTTGTAGAAAAGTGACCTCAAAAGTAAACCATCGCCGCAGGCAAAAGCATGTTGCTAGGAACTCCTCGGAGACGAGGGTCTAATTCTTCCCTTCCGTAGGCCGTTTTTACACCGCAGCATCTCTGTGCATCCTGCTGGAGTTGTGATTTACACCAGCAAAGGATGACAGGGACAGTATCCCTTGATGAGAAGGATGGTTATAAAATAGGAAACCTGTATCTCTACCCTCCTGCACTGTGTGCCATTTGCAGCGGTGGGCAGAAAGCACAGACGGAGAAGGGAGCACTCCTGCCCTGCAGTGTGGGGGCCATGGAAAGGCTGCAAGGGAGAAATAATGACACTGACATCCTCTCTCCCACTAAGTTTTCAAGAAAAACACTTGTCTTCAACCTGAGCTGAAGTTCACTCTAGCCCTTCATGGTGGAGAATATTCTAACATTAAAATTTTGTTAGGAAAGCATTCTTCTTGGAGGATATAAGTGCTGTAAGAAAATAAGTTTTTCTAAACCTAGATTCAGTGTCTTTAAAACTTCTTTTCATTAAATATCTTTCAGCCATATGGACTTCCATTGCACAATAGTAGTGCTCATTAAGATGTTATGATACTATTTTTACATTGCAAAGTACAACACAAATCTAACTGCTTTTTATAAAATTTGTTCAGCACAAGATCCTCAGAGACACCAAAGCAAATTTGTTAAATGTTTCCTGGTTGCCAAATTTGATTCCCACCACTTCTCCAAAAAAAAAAGCCAAACCTTCCTGTCAAAGAATTATCACCCAGCTGTCAACAGATGCCACATTACGTGCAGGAAAGGAAGAACCCAACCTGAAAAAAGAAAAAAAAAAAAAAAAAAAAAAAAAAAAAAAGAAAAATCCAAATTCACATCAGCTTGAGTCTTAGAGGAAGTAGAAGGAAAGAAAAAAATATCTGTTTCAGATAATGCCTATAAAGTTGCATGAAGGGTGGCTATGTTGAGAATGGAATACTGCAGACAGCCCAGGGATCGGCTGGGTGCAGGTCCTTCAGCTCCAGGAGCGCAGGTTGCATCTCCTGCCCCTTGGCCAGCTCTGGGCTATTACCTGGCAGTACCCAAAGGCTGTACAGTCTCTTAAATGATCGTCCAACACTTACGACATTTTACTGGGTTCTTCCGAAGTCTGTACCAGAATAAAACTAAAGATCTACAGGGTTAGAGACTAGAGATTTGGAAGATAAGCCATGAACTTTAGGCTGGTATCTTTAAAGAAAACCGGAGCATCTAAGATGTTGCTGAGGATCCACTCATGTGTGAACACACGGGGAGGGAGCTGAGGTCTAAGCGAGCCATGCGGAGAGAGAGGAGATGGCTCACAGAGTGCCAAACCCTTAATTGGGATGTACAACACCCCTGTGATGAAGGTGTTATTAGCCCCATTTTTACAGCTGGGGAATTATTTTAGATGTGATTTTTTTTTCATTTGCTCACTACATTAATTTCGAGAAGAAGAAAAGCAGAATGAACTGCTGTGGCTTCCCTGCAAGAAAGGAAAACAAATAAGCACCCCTGAGAAAACATCTTGCAGGAAGAACACAGCACTTGCCGTTTCTCCGTTTCAGTTCCAGAGGTGACGTCCTCGACAGCAGCAATATATCCTGGGAGCCCCAGTGGTGAAGGTAAGCAAGGTAGTCAGCATATTAGGAATTTACAGCTTCTTCTTTCTATTTATGTCCCATAATATCCCACCCCAGTCCAGTCTGTGTCCCTGATGGCTTGTCTTTTGGGAGCATTTGTAACATGGTATTGAAGGATTTGAAAATAATAATAATTAAAAAAAAAAAAAATCCAGAGTCTATGTGAAGAATTATCCAGAAGGCATACTGGGCTGACAGAAGTTAAAAAAACCTCACAGATTAATCCAATTTTCTATTAAAAATATAGGGTTTATTCTCATTCTTTTACTTTTAATCAAAACCAGTTCTGGCTACTACCAAGCTTGCTAAGGAGAAGTTTTGTCCACAACTCTGCTCGACTCTGTTATGTAAGAACATCCTAGATAATTCAACTTTTATTTCTGCATGTCAGAGTTAATTATTGAGATCAAATGGTCATCAGTATTATAACAATGTATTTGCTATTCCATTTTTCTCTCATTCCCAATATCTAATGGAAAGATGCTGTGATTCTCAATACTTGTCAGTTTTGTTGGTTTTCTTTTTTTTTTTCGTTCAGTACAATTATCTGTGCCAACTTTCTGTTGTTTTAAAACTGTAACTGCAAGACTGTCACAATTACCATTTTTTTTTGTCCCCACAGCGAGTGGAGCAAAACGTTTCACGATAGCCAGGGAGCTATCATATGATCAATCTCGTTGTGTCCTTTTCCTTGAAGTCTAATTGCATCCTACCAGCAGGATCCTCCCCCTCATTGATTACCTCTCTTCCTTTTTTTCCTACTGATTCATTTCTCTCGTTCTCAGCTTTAATTAACAGGGATTTCTCTTCTTTTTCCAGATATCTAGAAACTCCTCGACAAGCAATGAGACAACTACGATGCGTCCGTGGTCGCACGAAGAGATAATAGCCCTGCTGAGAGATAATAGCCCCGCTGGTATAACTTCTAACCACTGCTTGCAGCTGAACTTTTTTAGCTTTCTATTAACCTTGCGTGTGTGCGTGCGTGTGTATGTATGCTTTTTTGAAGCACTTCTAGAGAAAGCTTTTTATCTTTTCAAACCAACAACAGGTCAATGAAATTCTTTTGCATTCTGCGGCTGCAATCTTCTTATCTCTCATAGAGTGGCAATCATCCCGCTCTCATGACTGACTCTTTTCCTTTAGTTTGTTGGAAAAAAATGTACTAACAGCTTTGACCTTTTTCTGGTGTTTTGGCTCTTGGAACTGGAATGGTGGCAACGGATGCACGCTGTCTCAGGGTGCATTTACAGACACAGGAGCTGCTTGGTCTGTAAATATGCTGCAAGGAGAATGATATTACCCGTTCTCATAGGTTATATAAATGCTACTGTAGAAATAGCATGGAAAAAAAATAAATCTAATTAAAGACTTACATCTGACAAGAGGTTTGATTGTACTCAGCTAAACCTGAAAGCAAGTACTTGTGTTTGACACCGGCTTAAATCTTCCGGAATGCATACGTAAACCTATTGACTTTGGGGCAGTATTTCTTTTCATATTGGTGTGTGGGTCTGGAAAAATCAAGGCTGGATAGGTTGGCTTCAAGGCTGGATGACTTGACTGTGTTATTTAGGCTCCTTGGGAATGGCAAAGAAATGTTAAAAGGTTCCTTTAAAACAAAACATCTTTCCTTTTGGCTGTGTGGGAGAAGGTTATGATACTCTGTGTCACGCAAAGCCTAAGAAGCAGAGTTGGAGGCACATGATGCCTAGAGAAGTGGTTTTTACTGTATTTCTCGAAGCTCCCAGCTCTTACTTTGCTGTTTCAGAGGCTTTTTCCTTAAATGCATAAGTACAACATCGGAGCTCAATGAAACTCACAGCTGTGCAGACAGCAAACATAAGGGATGCTTATGTTCTACGTAAGACCCACTTGAAATTACGGGAATAGAAATAAACCATCTTATAGCTCTGGTAACAGCATTGCACACCTTGATTGTCAGCTGGTACAGGACCCCTCTGTCTTCTATCCTTTCCCTCAGGGATTATAACATTTCCCAGGTTAAATGCTCAATTACTAACCTGCCTTGTTCATACTCTCAGTCACTGTTCACCTATCAGCCACATACCACCAGTGTATCGGAAAATATCTCATCACCCTGAAGAAAATCTGAAAGCAGGTTTAGAAAACACATTCTAATTTGTCGCAAAAGCAACATAATCACTGTTGGCATGGATACTAATCTTTAGAT
Organism: Tetrax tetrax; assembly: GCA_009806455.1. Classification (NCBI taxonomy): domain Eukaryota; kingdom Metazoa; phylum Chordata; class Aves; order Otidiformes; family Otididae; genus Tetrax; species Tetrax tetrax. The sequence goes on from WHYT01017505.1 coordinate 748,045, forward strand.
AATAATTAGTTAAATTTCTTTCTGACTATGTTGGCATTGAAATACTATATCTTCAACAGCAACCTTATCTGTGGAAAGGTGCCAAGCCTTTGAGAGAAAAGCTAAGCAAGGTAAATAAGAAGGTTCAGGGAATGACAAATCCATCTTAAAATGGGACCATGAAAGAGAAGGAACAGGAAGGGCAATTTAGCAGACTCAGATAGAAGTGAGTAGTCATGAAAAAGAGCTCATGGAGCCTGCATTATGTATGGGATGCATAGGTAGACGGCTGTTTTAGACTGCATTTGTCCCCAAGCTCAAGCATAATATCCCAGCACAACCACATCATGCAGATGATGGAGCAAAAACTGCAAAGCATCATTTAATCTCTAATTTTGCAAGCCCTTTCTGGGCTAGTTAACCACACCGAAGGCCAATTGTTTGGACTGTTCCTACCCAATAAATATATCAAGATACTGTGCAGTAGTTCAGTTCTTCTTGAGTCACATTGTTCCTGGTTTTACCCATGTGATGCATTATATGACAAATATTTTGTGCTTGTGTAAAAGATGTCATGGGAGAACAGCTCCTGCAGTCAGTCACCATCCCATTGGTTTAACTCCTAACCAGATCAAAACCAAAATTAATTTCAAATGCGTCTTTGCCACTCAAGTCATGTCATGAAAGTGAAAAACAAATACATCTTTCCAGGCTTTATTTCACCAAAATGTTTTCCAGAGGTATTTTCTCTAGGTGATCATGATGTGTCACATCAGCTACCTGGACTTCTTGTTCTCTGAGCAACACTTTCTCCCTTGATCTTTCAGAAATGTGGGCTACAGTATAACTTACTGTACAACACTAAAAATGATAAGAGCTTCTAAGTTTTGTCCCCTCACTATGCATTTGGACCTCCTGAAACAACCCCAGGTTGTCACATGTGGCCAGTCTAAAGGGAAAGAGCCTGTTTCACAGTGTACAAATACTCACCCAGAAGCAAAACACGAAGAGAAGCAAAGACCAAGCTGAATGTCCCAGAGCAGCAGTCAGAATGAAGTCTGAGAAACAAAAATACCCTTGCTGATTCCAGAAAACAGATGTAAATTGATAAAGGTCTTGCAAATATGGATCTTTCCTTTTAATCTGGAGCAGCCAGGCAGACACAACCCTTTCCTCCTGATAAACCTTTCTCTGTATCTGTTTTGTAAGACAATGAACACATACATTATCTACAGTCTGACAGCTTTACAGGTGTAAGAGTCTCAATATTGCTGCACGCTGCCAATCTTTTTATGACCTGGCACTGCAGACTCGCCAACGTCCATGACAACAGTCCATATAGTTGATCTACCAACACTAAATTAATCATGCAAGATCAGCAGTCAGAAGTGATGGACTTTAATTGAAGGTCCAGTAATGATAGTAAGTTGGTGACTGGCCACGGGCTTTTCTGCCGTTTGGCCATGGGGATAGATTGTCTATAAAAATAATCGAGCAACCTTCTGCTGAGCTCTTCCCCTGCTCCGATCAGCTGTCGCCGTTGGCACAGTGGTGCACCACCACACTCTGGTATCAGCTCTGTTTTGCCGTTACGAGTCTCAAATTGCAATTCAAACATTTCTTCTTTGTGGTATTGGAAGCTGCTGTAAACCGCACGTGCCAGGTGCTAGGCGCAGCATGCACGAGGCGTTTGGCAAGGGATGCTGACGGTCTGAAATTTTCAGTCAGTAAGCATAGCAATACAGCGATACTTCTGATTAAAGATGCTTTAATTACGAAACAAAAGTTGAGATAATAGGCAACCTGGCACTACCAGGTTATGGGAAAAACCACAGCCAGCTTACAGGGCTACTGAGGTTCCCACAGTGTTACACATCTGATATTGATTCCATCCTCTCTTTCTTGTCATTAGCTTTCCCCTGCTTAAGAAAAAGGAGGAAAAGAAATGCAGCATTTTTACAGTTCTGCCTCTTTGTACCTCCGTGTATGACAGGAAATGGATTCTAAAAGCTGCCAAGAAAACTGTAAAAATGACATTCAGAAGTACTTCTGTACAATTCTGATTACACTTTACATCTGGTGAAAAGACATGAAGGCCTCACTGATATCAGAACAATCCATCAGCTTTCACTCTGCATAATTATTCCTCGTGAAAGTGGTGCTCAGGGAAGAGGGCTGGAAAATGCCCTCAAGTTCTCATAACCTCCAGCTGCGGCAAGCGTTACTATCAGGGTTAATATTGTGGGCAACTCTTTGCATCAAATCCTGGTTATAATGACATTAATTACAAGACCTAATGGACTTCATTAAGGAAAGATTTCCCGTAATATCATTTATTTGTTTTTAAATTAGATTATTTAAATTGCGCTTTCTCCTACTCTTATAATGCGCTGTTTGCTAACGACGAAGTCGGGCACCGCTGGTGAATATTTAGTAGGTAACTGTTGTGATGTTCATATCCATCTTCGAGTTCACCGTTATTTGCTGGGATGTGCTGTCTGAGAGGGAAAATGAGATTTTTCCAGAAACTGCATATTCAGAATGAACTAATTGCTCACCTGGTGACGGGCAGCTCGTGTCCTGAACATCCTAACGGCTACCGAAATGTGAAACCTGTTCCTTCCGTATCAGCTGCAGCTCTGCTCCCGAGAGAGAGGGAGGCAGAATGACAGCAGCAGCGTAGTGCTCCATGGTCATTGATGGAGGCTGTTTGTGCGGTGCACCAGCTCGCTCTGCTTTTCCTCCCTGTTGGCCCGGTGTACATCGGTGGGGTTATGGGGTGCATCTCGGCTTGACGTGCTGGTAAAGACAAGGCTTGTCGTGCTGGGGCAGGAGCAGAGGATGCTGGCATCTCTGTGCAGTGTCCTGCCTGGACATGAATGCAAGGATGCTCATTCTCAATTTCAAGTCAGTCAACTCAACTGTAGGAGGGTTTTTATTGTTTAATGATATTATTCAGTGTTTTCACACCAGGAAGGTCTTCATTTCATGTTCTAGAGGTCTTGCTTTTATCTCAGTGTGATCAAGACACATTTAATGCATCATCCCACTGAGGGGCCCATTCCGCTGTGTAGCAGCTCCTTTCCCGTGCGTTGGTTATAGAGTTTTCACTAGGAAGTAAAACTCCCTGAGGTCGTAATTTTGGAGCCTACTTGCACACAACAGAGAAGGATGGCGAGAAAGAAGTTTCCTTTCAGAGTAGAATTTCCATGTTCAAGCAATATTCATCCACATATATTTACATAAGTGTTTCTATGCACATAGGTGTAAGGACAGCACTTAGCACTGCTCCACAGATTAAAGATAGCTCGTGATAGCATCCTTTAACAAACTACAGCGTAACAAAAATACGTATATACACTGGCAAAGCCCTACCAGGCCATGAAGGCCATTTCATGCTGACTGGTGGAAGAATTGTGTTTTCTAGTTTTTCTGGGAAACCGTAAGTTTCTAGGTTTTTATTCAATCTAGTTTAAAAAAATATATATATATATTAGGCAACTTCCAGTGTTCCTTTTTGGAAAATATACTACACTGTATTACAGCTTTAGGAAAAAAAACCCAAACAGCTAACCAACCCCTTAGCAAGTTAATCCTACACATTTCCTTATTTAAATAAGTAGCCTTGCAAGGATACGTAAAGCCTTATTACAGTGTTTATTTAATCTGACTAAACTGCACTCTGTATGTAAGCTACTGCTCATGAATCAGTGCGTCCCAGGCTCCGGCACTTTTCAGAACGTTCTCTGAACTTGATCAGTTTGTCCATACCCTGTTGGTGACATAACACTGTGCGTTGAGTATCCATTTAAAAGCTATTTTGAAGCTCTATGCATTGCACAAGAAAGCACATATTCCACAAGCAATAGCTCTTTCTTCGTTTCATCATTTTCACTGTATTTATTGCTCTTTGGTTATTCCGGTCATTAATGTGTTGCTATTAAGTATTCAGAAATTATCTTTCCCTTAAGGAGTTTGTTCCTTTCCAAGATGTCTCAGATGCCTCCTAGGGATTTCAAGCATCAGACGTAGCATCCATTCACACCATTGTTTTATTATTCTCTTTTGCTGTGGGAAGGGAGACCGCTATTTGTAAATACCACACCCACTCGTTGTACAATGTATGGAATAGGGAAGGGATCCATGTGATTCAGACCAAACTACAATGTTTTTGATGATTCTAAATCTGCACAGTTGCGGAAACTGTTGCTATGTTACATGAAGACATTTTGTGGCACCAGAAATTACTGAAGAGATTGTAGAGCTATGCCAGGAGAAACACAATGCTATGCAATTCTAGTACATCTTTTTGGGGGTTTTTGCAAAATTTGGAAAGGTTACTACAGACGTTTCCTTTGAAGTAGAGAAAAATGTCTTGCTTGGAGCTTAATTGTGAGAAATGTAAGCGCCAGCATATTCTCTGAGGGTTATTTTTCAGTAGTTTAGTTTTATATTTTTTTGAAAAAAAAAAAAAAAACAAGACAGAAATGATCTTCTTTTAGATGCTTCTGTTTATCAGCCATGCTAATACAATTTACTACGTACTTAAGAATGCTATAAAGCTCACAGAATGATGCTGTTTACAGAGATTTTTGGTTTTGCCTTTCACACGTTTTGTATGTAATAGTCTAAAAGATAGGTTCCTGCTTTGTTTTTTGAGTCAGGACAGCTCAGGAAGCAGAAAGTACTATTAAATTCCTGCTATTCTGTATTGCAGAATACAAATCTTGAAGACTTGAAAGGTACATTTCCATAACAGAAAGAGCTGTACCAGCTCAAAACACACAGAGAAATAACTGTGACATTGCATTCCTTCTGTGTCGGCGGATGGACCTGGGTGTGTGAAGTCCATTTGAACATGATGCTGTCTTTAGGGTGAACAGAATCAAAAACACTTTCTCCTCCTCAGTTGCAGAGGATGAATGGAAAGTTCCTATTTTGTAAGGTCCCCGAGAAGTGACTGCAATAGCTAAATGATAATTTCTTTATTTGTTGGTGTTTGGATTTGTTTTATGTGTAAACCAGAGAAGAATAAAGTTGCTCTTATACAGTGGAAAAGCAGTAAAGCTTTTCTGTTTAGAAATAGTGAGCCTATTGTCTAAAAAGCTGCGTAACGAGAACAGCAATGCAGGGAGTGATTTCCCGATAGATTTTATCAGAGTGGGCTCCAGTGAGACTGTCAAAAATCCATTTTATAATAGCTTTCATGTTCTCAAGGAGACTGAAATTTTGCTAGTATAACAGATTATTTACCAAATAATTGTAGCAATGATTTGGATTAGGCTGTTATTTGTAAACCATGCTAAGTAAGGAGTAGCAGATAACACATGATCTGCAAACAGACTAGAGAACAAATTGAAAAAACAGAAAAAAAATCACAGTTCCTGCTTCAATCTGTTTGGGAGTACCAGTACACGAGCTCACGACTTCTCGCAGGGCATCATGATGGCTGCCCTGGGCTCAGTTAATCGTTCCGAGCCGTTGCCTTGAGCCTTCTGTCCTCATCCTCCTCCCTTGACATCGCTCGCCCCTTCTTACCTCCTCCTCCTCTTACTATCTGAGCACAATCTACATGGAAGAGGTTAAATAAGAGCTGTGACAGTGACTAGCAGAAAACCACTCAGTGATTAAAAGGAAAAGGATGTATATTCAAGGAGCTGATTTAAAGCTGTTATCACAGTATTAATAATTTGGTGCTATGCCAGTCACCAAATGCTCCAGGCACCAAACACGCTAAGCTTTTCCCCGTTCATCTCTGAGATGGCTGCTGAGTTCCCCTGTAGCCAAGTGGCTGCAGGTAAATATAGCAGGGGGTTAAAATGCTAAACACAAGGAAACTCCACTTTTGCCAAGCTCCCAGGAGAAATTTGAAGTCATCTTACAGTGTATTTCAATTTCCATATGATTTTCAAATTATGTGAGGAAGGGATGAAATTTGAACACTGCAGATTGTCAAATAATTGGGACAGATCTACATAAAATGTTTTAGTCTGCAGAAGATATCCATAAATTACATATCTTGATTTCAAAGGAACATGTGAGTGTCCCAGCAGTACTGATGGAAGTGTATGAGCCTCACACTGATGTCAGTAAGTTTTGGAGCTGCCCGAGAAACCAGAGGATTCACCCATGGCTCCTTGGACTTCGGAAAACGACGTGGTACCCAACAGCACAACACAACTGTGAGCAAGGACCTGAAAACCTTTTCTCTTCTGTTGCCATCACCAATGGTAGACTGTTTGCAAATACAGAGTGAGCATCTTTTTTTTTTTTTTTTTTCTTGCAGCTGCATAGGAAAAGACAGAATTCAACTCACTTTCCTGTGTTAGTAATAACAAAGACTTTTCCCCTCACAGAAAACAAATAGCTGCAATTCTCAGGCAGCAGAGATAGGTGAGAAGAGTGATGTCAGTCTGTGTAGATCCTTATATAACCACCCTGTAGGTGCAGAAAGTGTAAACCAGAAGTTGTGTATGTATATAAAAAACCCTTTGAGGGGCAGAAATTTTAGTTTTGATATTGTTTAGATTTACAGTGCTTCTTCCGAGTTTTGTTTGTTGTGCTGTATTTCTTAATGATCGACTTGCTGCAGTAAATAATTCAGGAAATCATCCTGTACTCTATTGTTCTTGGGGCATATGGATTTTTTTCTCTTCAAAGCCCGAGTTTCTACTGTATGATGAAAATTTCAAAGCTCTCTGAGGAACTGAATACAGGTTTTGTAATTATAACAATTTCTAGCCTAGCACCTGTACATCTGCTGTACCCTTTAGGGAATAGAGCAAAACAAAATGTATCAATTCCCTCTGGATAAAATGCGACAGGATTTCCATTTTCTGGTTTTTCCAGACCACCTAGGCTTATTATTTTTGGAACATTATGGATTGTTATTAAGCAATTGTGGATTGTTGTGAAAACACAGACAAGATGCATAGCGTAGCCCTTCCAGACAAAACCGACTGCACAAGTACAAATCCTTCTGTTGCTGCGGTGCAACTGGATTTTCATAGACCCCAGCAGAAGTAGATATACAAGACTTTAGAGTATCAGTCTTTTATAGAAGGATAGCTTGAGGTCTTCAACAAGAAACTACTACGAGCTGCTTTTGATCACACAGAAACATCTTTCAAAAGAAACCTTTTAAAGGTGTTCTAGTCTGATAAGTGGAACAAACACTGCAAATTTTCGCCTCTTTTTTTTTTTTTCCCTGAAATAAAATTTATACTGTGTATGCACATATGCATAGGCAATATAAACCATTATGTGCAATTGAACTTTGTGAAATGTTTTTTTGTAATACTGTTCTGTACCACCGTGCTGCATACATATTATTTCATGTAAAAGGAAATGCTGAAATAGTGCACTAAGCTGTCAAATAAATATTATGCTCTAAAATTAAAATATTATTTTTCCATGGGACAATTTTCTATTGCAATTTTTTAAAAGTGTGTCAGAAAAGCTCCTGATAAGTACAAAAATGAGGTCAGGCACCTAGGAAGGTGTTAAATTTGTGGGGAAAGCCCAGCCCTAGCTAAGTTAGTGCCAAAAATCCCATTTCACCTTGGTGCTTTCTCAAACGACCTTTGAAGATTGGTTACCTTTCTGCCTCTGTTATAATTCTAATTATGCTGCTACTGTATTTTAATGGTATGCACACACTGGGTTGCATCTCTTGTGCTGCCTTGACATATTCCCTCTTTCAGACTTTGAAAGTTGGAGAGGAACCTCTGATTAAAAAGGTATCTGAGTATTGCCTTCACCGATCCCACTCCTTTCTTGAACGTTTCTGTAGGATGGTGCACTGGGAGCACCAGGTCTTGCTCCAACCTGGGTTGCACCGGTGCTTCTCTTCTTGAGTCAGAGCAGGATGAGCACGGGCACCACACAAGCCCTGCTCCTCTCTTGTATCTGTGTTGAACACACCGCTCTTTGACCCAAGCCAGCCCAGGATGAGACCAGACAAGATCAAATTTGTTGCAGTGAAATATTTTGAAAGAATTTATGATTTGTGAAAAAAAATGATTACGAGTATATGGGGTTAAGGGCAGATCTATGACAGAACTCTGAATCTAAATTTGGGGTAGAATATATGCAAAATATTACCCAGCAGGTTTCAGATGATAGACCCACAGTGGTGGAGATGTTTCTTAAAGAAAAGATGATTGTGTGATGCTTAATTCATACAGAAACGAGGGAACAGCCAAAAATTAGAAGGAAAAGCATCAATCTAATTCTTATAATTGTTACCAAGAGAGCTGTTAATAGCTTTCACCATAACACCAGACTATTTGCAGCTGCCATTCCTCTCCAGGAGCTGCTCCACCTGTCTTTGACAGGCATTTTTCAACCCTGAATCAGGCTCAGACCTCACCTGTCCACACAGAGGGACAGGAGGAAGAGGAGCAGCTGCCGTTATGTCCACCCACGCCACCACTCTTTCAAGATCTTGCTCCTCCCTTGCTGCCAAGGCAGCAGGGAATTGGCCTGAGCTGTTTCTGAGCAAAATGCGGCTTGGACTGTGGATTGAATGACAGAGTCATAAAGAAACAAGGAGATAAGAATAACTAAAAGCTAAGAGGTGTCAAGGACAGCTTTTTACAGCTCTCCTCAGTTGTAGGTGGTATGACTGTAAAGGGCTGTTCCTAATTCAATCCAGTTTAGTTTAAATGACTGCTGAAGAATGGTTTAAACTGCTCTGCTCACCTTTGCACTGAGCTGAACTAATATCACTTACACGGTCAATCATTGCATTGCAGCTCGAAATGCTGGGCACGGCCTAAAGTGAGGCAGCTCTCAGAGCTGCCCGTAGTCCCTCCATGCAAGTCCGTGCAGAGCAGCTGAATTACCCACCTCCTGATAACCCAGTCCAAAGTCCTCCTTCAAGTTGTTTGCCTCTTAATCCACTGTGGAGCCCTGGGCTCTTGATTGCCCACCCTGCATGCACGCTGCCTTGCCCCTGTGGTCTCTTCTGGAGCTTAGATTTGAACCACGCAGACGTGCACACAGTGAGCTCAAGTACTGACCTGGACACGATAAAACCTGATAGCTGCGCTCGTATGGAAATTCCTTGTCAAAATTTGCCATATGAGTGCAAGTTAGTGCCAACTTTTAGTGGCACTAACTTTTGGTTACTTTAATCACCTCCTGCAGTGGCCAGGGATCACTAAGTCCTCCTATAAGGCATTAACTCCCTTTGAAGCTCATTGAAAGCCATTTGTAACAAAATACTGCCAAGCAGCACCTCTGAAAGAGACGTAATCATTATTGTTTAGTGTTCCCAAATAAGTAGGGCTTTGTGGGTAGGGTTGCTGCAAAATCTTTTACAGACAATGAGTGTAAAGAACTGGTCGGTGTTGTTACATGCATTTAAAATATGTCATATGGCTGTGCAAAGGACTATATTTAGTGCTTTGTCCAAAAAGTCCCACCATTTTTAGAAGCTCGGTTTTTCATTTTGAAGTAATAGAAAATATTGGAACCAAATGCCCATTTCCTTGCATAAATAATGACTCCAGATACCACACCCAGTTTTACACTGGCCCAGTGTGTACAGGTGCTTTGGGCAATATGGAAATACTTATTTGCCTCCTCCAAAAAGGATTCAAGCCTGCACTGACTTTTTAGCTTGTTTCCTGTTTCGGTCCAAAGTTCTGCTCTCTGGACAGTCCATGTTATATGCACCCTAGTTTCTTCCCACGATCCCTGCTTAGCTACAGGAGCCATATGCCAACCATGGGAATGCAAATCAAGCGCTTTACTCTGACTGGAGTCTGCTCCAAGGAGCAACAGCTCTGCATGCTGGCAGCGAGGTTGTCCACCTCCGTTGGCCTGAAAGTCAAGGCTTTCTCCTTGACATGGTCTGCCAAGACAGACAGAAGCAGTTTTTCCTTTCCTTCTTTGAAGGGAACTCCAGGAACTGGTGTGGTTGGCATAGCATAGGCAGCAATTGCTGATTAATGCAAGTAGGGACTTGGGGAGATCCTGGGTTTTAGCGGTATTGTTGCAGTCAGCTGGCTTGCAATCTGGGCTATGAACTAACTGTTGTGTTCCCTCTGCCTAAGGCTTCGTAAAGAAACTCTCTTCTCCACCTCAGAGGACGTTGCACTGGGACAATTGCTTTCTAATCTATGTTTTTCATATCATTCCTGTCACTTTGACATTTGGAATAAAACCCCAGGATGGCGTTAACAAACCTTTTAGCTAAAAGGGATGGCTAAAAGGGATTGATACTATCAAAAATGGATCTTGCAGTAGTGCTCTTTATCTTTTCCCTTCCTCTGCCTTATAGCCCTTTATCTCTTCCCTACTTAGAGCGCAGAACTTCTTAGTTTGTGCTATCTAAATTACAGGTCTTTCAGCACTTTGTTAAACGTAAGGAAACACGGATCTTTTGTGTGGTTCAGTAAAGCTCTCGTTTTGTTAGTTACTAAGTCGGCACTCACAATACTCTCTTATTTAGGGTTTTCTCATACGGTTATCACAACGTCTAGAGGCATAGCAACTACAGCACCAGAGTAAGAATGAAAAACATGACCTCAGAAAATCAGCTGGGGAGGGGGGTGGTTGAGAACGTGCAGAACATTCAAACACAAACTCAGAGGAGATGTTTTTAACCTTTTCACTCATTTTGAAAGGTTTGTCATAGATATGTGGTCCTTTATGATAATAGAAACGTAGTGCTTTGGAGAAATGCATCAGATCAAGAACATGGCTAATTGCCTTGACAAGTTACTGATGAAAGCTTGTGTTCTTTTCAGAAATGAAGGATGCCTTAGACATCCTTTGCCATGTTCTACTTATTGAAAGTATCTCAGAAATGGATTGCCTTCTAAAAAACCAAGTGGAAAATAATATTGTTTTCTTCTGTCTTAAGAGTTCAGCCTGAAAAATTTGCTTAAAAAGAGGAGAAGTGGAGATGGACTTTTAACTCAAGGTTATAGAGAACCACTCAAAGTGTAATTTAATGTAGGATATCAAGGGCTGGGTAACAGCACTCTAGGCAGAGATGATCTGCAGATTAAATGTTGATATATTTTTAAGATTTTTCCTACTCATTTTTTATTCCTCTTCCTGTCTTGTCAGTGAACACAAAATAAACAGTTAGGGATAATACAGGAAAACAGCCTCAGGATCTTCACCAAGAAACAAATTAAAATTGCATGCAATTTCTATGTACATAAAGAAGAGAGTAAAAAGTATTTCTTTCCTGGATTGTATTGGCAGCAAGTGGATGACAATTGCTCTCCCTTTCTGTAGAAGATGATGGAACTTAATCTGCGACTCAGAAGTTCTCAGATATTTTAAAACTAATTTTCTCATTCTGAGTGTGCACAATGTTCTGAGCACATCTTACACACACTGGCTTAGTGGTTGAGCATGGACACTAATGTTCAATCAGTGCTGGTGCTCCGTTTTTTTTCTGAATCATTGTCCCTTTATATTTTCAAAATGGTAACCTTTTGAGGAGCTAGAAGAGTATACAATTCTGCTAGAGGGGTTTTAAAATGGAAAGGACTGTGTGACAAGTGTTTTTAACTAGTAAGTGAGAAAAGAAACGGCACAGTATTATGCTGAATTATCCTCTACTTCTTTGGATTTGAATGAGCAGAAACAATTCCACAGCCAGGAAAGAACAGGAAAAATCTCTGTTTTAACTCTACCTAAAACAGAAAAAGAAATATCTCCAGTTTAATAATCTTATTTACTTTTAGTTTGACCATAGTAAATGTGATTCCAGTTAATTTTACTTAGCAAGTGCAGATGGAGCCAAAATCATATTGATACATCTGAAGATAAAACTAAAATTTTACGTGAGGAGATATAAAAGTGAAATTGCCTTGCTATGTTTGATAAAGTGATAGCAAGCAGGCTACAGTACAGAAGATAACTTCAGGCTACTTAGATTTAGTTGGTCAAAAGATACATCTGATGCCAGCAAAGAGCATTGAACATTACTATTCTTACACACTATACCGTGAAGATAAAATCTTAATGAGTAAATTCTCACCATTTACACTTTCTTTTCAAAGCCCAGTGGAAAATATTAATTGAAATTTTTCACAGAAGTCAAGTAATTGAATTAGGTAGTTATACAGGCCCATTAGTATTTACGGACATATTATAGGCTGTTGAATAACTCCACATATTTGACCCTAGGTCATTTTGACAACTAGAGTTGAAGCCAAGGTTATGTGCAGATATCTAGGTGCTTTTGAAAAAATCTGCTTTGACACTTCTGTACATGTTTAGTCACTTGAATAGACACTTTTGCAGAGTTTAGCCCGGATTTTTTCTCCGTATCAAATTATTTGTCTCATTCACATCGATGGTCCACACTGAGTTACATACATTTAATCATACATGCGTTTAAGACTATTAAACTCATTTCTTGGGATGACACTCAAAAATTGTGGTGCTTTCTGCCTTTTCTTCTGTTGCTCATTTGTTTACTGAACTGCGCAAATGTTTCTTCTCTAGTGATGACTACTTACTTTTCATTGACTTCTTAGAGCAAAAACTCCCATGTGCTTGTTATTTTTTTTTCCTTCTCCCTGCTCTAAAGATGTTTTTTCTTACATAAACAGCCTGTATTGCTCTTCACCCTTTGATCTGGAGATAAAAATTCCCATGCCAATGACTCTTCTGGTTTCCTTTCTGTTTTTCAGGGTCACACTTCTCCCCTCAGTCATAGATGTTAAGGATTTTTTTTCCCTTCTGTATCTATGAACCAGAACTCTACAGTCTGCACCAGAGCACCAGAGCTTAACTCTTCTTGTCTGTAAAGGACCTGCCAAGTCTCACTCACTTTGGGTGAGAGCTGTGTTCACTTTGATTATAAAATTGCCTTAAAATTAAATGGCTCCACTTCTGTGGCAGAAGATTGTTAGTGTGTTTCAACAAGACATTCAGAACAATGTTCCTAATCCTATGAAATTTCATCTATTTAAATTGTCACATTCTGAGTCTTCTGTCAGGCTTCCTAGATTTGAAGCTTTTGCCAGTAATAAACCATCCTCATTTTACCATCCTCATTTTACCATCCTCCTCTCTGTTTACTGTTGTTCGTGAAGAAGAGCTGTGGACAAAACTATGCTAGTAACTTCTCCTTTTTTTCTGTGACATTGATAATTCTTGGTGTTTCATGCCTCATCCTTCATGGTTTCAGGTGTACTCAAAATTACATGGTAAAATCTGAAGTGAAAACCATGTACTTTTGGTTATCTGTCCTTAAAATGGGAAAGAAACAAAAAAAAAAGAAGAAAAGAAAAAGTACCTTGGAGTAGAAGTTGGCTATATTTTTTCTTTTTTTTTTTTTTTTTTTTTTTTTTTTTTTTTATGTAGCACTTACTATGTTGTTATATTTTACCAAATTAATACTTATTTTATCAGTGTATTCCTACCAATGTAAGTGAACTCAAGACCTCATATGTTACTGTTAGTATACGGTCTGCTTTTACCATATTCTAGCACATCCCCTGGAGATGGAACTCCTCTGTTTTGCCAAAAAAAGAGGAAAGAGATTAAGCAGGATCCGGAAAAAATCTAAATCTCCTATTCTGAGTCCCAACAAAGTTGTCGTAACAAGAGCTCCCATCTATCTATCTAGCCAGCTTTTAACGACTAGTCTTTCAAACTTCAACTGACTCAAGGACTTTCACAATTATGTTAACAAATCCAGGTGAAGAAGTTAACTGCTGATTTTATCAGTCTTTTTTGTTTGTTTGTTTGTTTTAATTTAAACCAGAAAATTTCCATAAGGCTCTAGAGCAGAGGTCGATATTTAGGCGATGGCTGTTTGGTCTAGGGTTTTTTTTGTTTGGTTTTTTTTTGTCGTTGTTTTTTCCTAAGGAGTATCAAAGTTAAGGTGAAGAAAAATAACCCATTTCCTTTCAGCTTTCTGATAACTGAACTCACGATGGTAAAGAGTTGGGCAGAAACTATTCATGGCTTTCTAGCGCTCGTGACTGTTATTAGTGAGGATTTTGCTGGTCCAGTGACCTCCAAACCTTCCCAGAACAGGAACGGCTGAGACTATTGCAACTGGGAGCAGCAGTTGTTCAAGCGCTGTCCTTGTCCTGGGTGGTAGCAACGTTTCTTTGACCAAGAGGCCCACAGGTTTCTGAGACCCAGAGCACTTTTATGATGATTTTGTACAGAAAGATGTGAAGATGTCAGAAGATTGTCCTCAGCCAGCCCAGCCTCCAAGAACCACTGGAAAATAATGAGGTTCTCATTTTTGTCAGCAAATGTACCGTGCGAGCACACAAGACAGCCGTGAGATTCCTATATTTTTTTTATTATTATGATAATTATTTTGAGATCATTTGAACTGGGAGAGGCTAAGAGTTCTAATTTGGGTAGCAAAGCTGATAACTTTGAATATCTCATGCTACCAGGATAAGCCACTGCAATGCTAATTATAGGATTAGACATTATAAACCCAGAGAGATAGTGCTCTCTATTTTTTTTTTTCCCAAGGAAACTAATTAAATTAGGTACTAACTGCTCTAGAATATTGTTGTTGTGGACAACTAGACAGAGATCTGCAGAGTTCCTGCTGGTTATCTATAAGCTTAAGTTACTCCAGCTCTTTGATTGCATTTAAAAAAGCCAAATGCCCAGTAACTTCCTTAGGTAGTTGTTATGGAAATGAGATTAGTGTTCATGTCAGAGATAACAGTTCTCAGACAATAAAACAAAAGTGTATTATGATTAGATGACATGCTTTTTAATATTTTAAAAAGTAGCTTTTCAGTGAAAGTTGAAATGAAAAAAAAATCAGGTACCAAAGCAGAACAATAGCAAATATATAGACATATGGATTGTGGATGAGTTTTGTTCATGTCTGAAAGATCATGAAGGATACAAAAGAGAACTGTGACATATGGAGGAAGCAGATTAATTAATTTGAAAAAAAAACCTTTGTACAAGGAAGAGTTTCAGCAAAGTAATTGAATTTAAAATGTTGTATAGTTGTCAAGGTTTGTGTAAGGAGAGGGACTCTTGACTGTTCTCAGGTTCTGAGAGAGTGCCGTAAACCATGTAATCTAATAAGGTAAGAGACAGTGATGTGCAGTACTTAACAGCCCATTTTACTTGCAGAATTATTCCACGTAACCAAGAACAAACACATTCTGCCTGTAACACGTGTACTGATTATTAGTTACTGTTTCCTCTCTTTGCTCTGCCTAAGTTCAGCTTTGGGGGAACTTGCATCACTTTCTTCGTCACCAGAATCTTTTTTCCTCTTCATCTCTGACAGCACTTTTTGAATCTCACTTTCCATTGCTGATAGACTAAACCGAAGTTCTTTCTACTCGCTGCCACATCTGTCGCAGCTGGGGATGTGCTTGCCCAGCTAGCTCTTGTCAGACACCTTGCTTGACACTGACGATGTTATAATCACCTCTTTGCATATTCTGCAGTTCCATGACTTAATCATGGGACTGTAAATAGCTGTAGAATAAAAAGCTATTATTTTAAATCTTCTTGACCATTGTTTATTTTGAGGAAAATATCCTCAAGCCATCTAGTCAGGAGACAGTCTGATAAAATATTAAGAACTATTTTGTCAATGTAAACTCTGAAATATTGAGAAGGTTACGGTGTGCTTTTTTTTTTTCCTTTGTGAATCTCAGATGTCGAGTAACCCTTGCCTCAAGCGAAGAAAGATCGTTGCCTAAGCAGAATGGTAGCCTGGGCACGGCTCTCGCCGTATTAATAGCACTCTAACTCTGTCTCTCTCCTCTTCAACAAAGTGAGGTCTGGATTTTGCCCTAGGTTTTCAGGGAAAATCCAATGCCCCATTATGCAAATATTGATAGATCCTCCTTGAATACATCTAGGAAAGAATTCAGAGTTACGTTAAACAGTGGTATAGTTTAGTCTGCCTCTGAGGGAAGGTAAAAAAGAGAACAATTTGTATTGCTTACCTTGCTCAGCAAAAACAATTTTTAAGATAGAAGACTTACGAACCTCCTGGGTTTTGTGTTTAGCGTGTGTTTGGGACTTCTTGAAACTAGCCAACCAATCCCAAATGAAAGAAGAAGAATTCCAAAAAGCCAATGTCTGAATGCATTAAGTATATCTCCTCTGAATTCTCTGCCAAAGTCACTTCAGTCATCAAACTCACGCACAAATGATATGCATGCATTCTTACAAGCAATTGCCTTTTCCTTTCAAATATTTCTGAAGAAAAAAGTAAAGTTTAATTATGAAGAGATAACCAGAGGTGTTACCCTCAGAATTTAATTATTATTTGATTAAATTTCAAAAAACATTACTAAGCTGTGACGGGGCAGAAAGTATAGTAAAACGGTAATTATGAAATAGGAGATATGAATTAAGATAAGTTAGGAAAAACATTTTTTAAGAGAATGCCTGTGGGAAGGGGAATAAAATAAGTGAAAGTTCTCTTATTCTTAGAAAATATTAACATTTTGATTTAGAAGATGGATTAATTGATGCCATCTGCTGAAAGGATAAGGAAACCATGCTGCCCTTTATCTTCTGAAATGCCTTTCTGAGAGAAATGGGCTGCTAGTGCTGTAAGACGGGCTCGGCTGCGAAAGCTGCACCCGGTGTTTCTGTGGAGGGGTGTCCTACCAGCACGAGACAGTAAAATCCTAACTGGATTGTGCCGGTGTAGTTCAGCATCTCTGAAGACGACAGCTTCTTCAGGAACTGGCCCTGCATTTGACCCAAAATTTGAGAATAAAACTCAAACAAACGTGGTGGGATGCATCAATAATGCACCAGTGATATAAACCAGAAAGCGAGCTTTGCACCGCAGAAGCAGGCAGATGCATAAATCAACGTGGCTGCTACGATTTACTCTCCACGCCTTGCAGTTGGAGTTAATGCTGACATGTTTTGAGCAGCTGGAATTTTAGTCTGCTGGTTTCCGAAGACAACAAAATTAAACATACTTTTAAGGCTTCATATTAATGATGGATAGTCTTATACGCTTCCTTAAATTGTCAAGCTGTTTCTCAGCAGGGACAAGTGCCTGCTCGCAGTGCGGAGGGCGGAGAGCTGGTAATTGGAAATAGGGGAGCAGAGGCTTCGTGCTTTCGAACACATCTGCCCGAGGAGGCGGTGAAGCGGAGGACAGGCTGGGCTGGAAACGGTGCTGAGCTCTGCGTGCAGGACAGAGCCGCATCCCTGCGTGCACGCCGGGGGATTGCAGACCTCACGATCCCTTCCCCCTCCGTGGCACAGGGGGACCCAAACCCACCTCTCAGTCCATCCACCTGTCCCACCTTCCCGCTCACGCAAATACTCATCGTGCTGTCTTCAGAAATGACGGCTGCTCAGTATTTAGCTTTCAAGACTTGATTTAAAGGTAATGACCCAGGAACATGTGCTGAGAGCTCAATCTTGCAAATCTTTACCCAAGCAATACACACAGAATACTTAGTGTAACATTGGGATTAATCTCACATAAAGTCCTGCTTCTCTAGATATAATTTATAGGAAAACAAATTTGTTTTGTTAGATTTTGCTTCCTCAAGAGGTCTAGCCCCTCGGCTAAGCACTTACCCTTATTTCTCGACTGTTTAGCACTTAACTCCTTTTCCTCTTTGGTATCTGCATTCTGGCATTGCGTTAATTTTACTTTTGGATCATGAAGACACATCTAAGGAAAGCATCTAATCCTGAAGCCAGTGACTAAATCCATCGAAACAGCAATTTTATTAGATCTGGGTAGAGGACAAATACCTTGCGTATGTGTCTGCTGAGATTCCTTTGTACTGCCCTTTAATTAAGGATTTAACAGCTTACTGTTATCCTACCATGTTTTCCCTGGGTTAACTAGTTGTCTTACCGCCCTTTGGAAAATACCAGCTGTTTCCTCCTAGCACGCCCGATGGGAGGTTTCCTTGAGCGCAAAGACAAATCTTCCGCTGAGGCTCCACCTTTAATTTTCCAGGAGGAATGCACAAGTGCTGCAGTCCTTTGGTGAGATTTTAATTCAAATCACAGATGAGTTCTACCAATACTTTGTGTTTCGGTGGAAACATGCTGCTTTTTTTTTGCTAATGACACTTTCCTCAGTAGGCACTGTGCCTAATTTTTAATGGAATAGGCTTTTATAGGCTGGAAGGTAGAAGGAAGGAATGAAATGGTGCATTTATTCTATTGTGGTCTTATTTCAGTTTCATATATAAAAAAGTGTATAAGGGGCACATTCCAATACCAACTTTTCTGATCATATCGGAGAGGAGCTCAAACTCATATCTAAATGTAGTTTCTGTAACAGTGGAAATTAATTGCAAGTACAGTTGTTCTGTGTGTAAAAAAAAAAAACAATAAAAAAAGTCTCACCTTTCTTTTCTGACTCTTTTCACCTGTGAATTATCTAGAAGTGTATGGAACATATCCTAAAAATCTCTGAAATTGCACCGAACATCCTTTAAGGACTATTTTAACCAAGTAATTACTGCAAATTTCAAATCCAGTTGCTAGAATTTAAAGAAATTACTTACTTTTCTTATTTCTGTTGTGCCTACAGAAGCTTCCCTAACCCCGTGCCTTATCTCAGGAATATATAAGCGGAGAGGTGACCTTATGCCAGAGACCTCCCTGCACATTCATAAATGGGAAAGTAAGAATCCTAGTGCTCAACACCACGCAAAAATACAAAGATGTCTCTCCCATGGCAAAGTACTTGTGGTCTCCCATCATCTGTTGCTAGGAGACCTGTTTAAGAATTAATCAGGGAAACATCACAAATGCTGCTAAATCATGCGCCACACTACAGATTGAGCTGCTCCAAAGAGATGAGAAAACTTGCTTTTTCTGTTAACCTGGCACAGACTGGTATGCAGCCCAATTTCCTTCAGTAAGTACACTGCTGTACGAGCGCAAAATATTTACTCTGTGTCTCCAGCAAAGTTGACAGTTATGTCTAGCCAAGAACTACTTGTACAACAAGGACAAACATAGGCATATTAGAATCTGAAGACGGAAGAATACGCTCAGCCAGCTTCGGGGCAGGCTGGGAGTTCAAACTTGGACTGTCAATTGCATTTTCTTTTCAAAAAGACCTGGAGATTATAACAGAGGATTGGTGGGCTCTGTCCCCCCTGCCCTGAGACCCTGGCGTGAGGACGGAGAGATGCTAAACGTGACAAAAGCAGAGATTGAGTTGTCATGGCAAGGAGCGATGCTGCGAACTGGAGAAAAGGATTGCAGGCACCGGGAGTTTGCACCACTATACCTGTACTGGTGTAGATCTGGTTATTCCAGTGTAACTGTGCTTTTAAAGAGCATTCCAGTTCCTAGGCGGAAAGGCAAATGAGCCATTCTTGTGTCAGGCACTTTCAAATCGCTCTGGTATGTTCCTATAAAGGAATTGTGCAGAAAAAGCATACCAGTTAAAACACGCGCGCACTTCAACCCCATGCTTAAACCATTGCCAAAACCATCTTTAGAACAGACATGAGGCTGGGGCTGGCACGGAAAGGAGGGAAAAGCTGGCACTATGTGCACAGACTGGGGCCCGAGGGCTCGGAAAACGATGCTCAGGAGCAGGAGGCTGAGAAGCGCTGGAGCGGAGGGTCAGATACTCCGTTCTGCATTTCACAACATATGTTTCGTAGCGGCTCAGCCTCAAATTGCAGAAATTAGATCCGAGATTCCTGCCGTCAAAAGCCAAAGTTTTACAAAAATAGCTTTTCTCTTCTGAATGCAACCATGCCTCAAATGAGGAATAGGTCCATTGTGGTTTGGGACTTAGAATTGGGTTTGTGTTCTGATCCAAGGCATTTACACTTCAGCCCTAGGTTCCAGTTTCAGAACATACTTGGCTGTGATTTTATTTTATTCTGATACATTTAAATTTCAATTTTAGTCAGGCTATGACTATGACGGGGGCTGAAATTTGTCTGAGTATCTTTTGGATAACAAAAATGAGTCCTTGGAGGAAAGACTGTGCATAGACTCCATGGAAAGAAGAGCAGGCTATTTTGCTTTTAAAGCTTTCTGCTGCATTCTGGGCATTTTTTATGCCAAGTGTGAAAAAAAGAGCATTTTTTAGAAACAGTCAGGAAATTTCAGACCACTGGTAACAGAACTGAGAAAAATCTCAACTTTTCATTTAGTCCTTGGAGGTTACCAGCTTGAAGGTGCCACATGGAATTGTGACTGCTGCTTTGCTGGTGGTCTTGGTCAAGTTGCCATTGGACAGATGTCTCTCCTGGAAATCCCACCACAGTAGCTGGCAACCTGGCTGGAGATTTTTTTGCTGATATTCATAAAGCTGTATTTGTTGTGCTAGTTAACAGTGCTATTAAATACAAAGAAGGAGAGTTAGTCTTAGTGAACGAGCCAAAAAAATGAATTGGTGTGGAAAACGAATTACTTGCACTTCTCAATATGTGGCCTCTCCTTGTCAGGCCACAGACATGTGGGCAGAATGAAGAAGCAGGGCTTGCTGCTGCGGCTTGTATTCTCTATCTGGAGAAAGAATTGTTTTCCGGGTCTTGCAGCCTGATCTCTGAAGTCAATAAGAACATTTTCAACTGAACAGAAAATAAAAGCTATTCCAAACCAATCTTCTCCCCAGATTTCAAGTGCTGCACACCTTATTTTAGCAGGTACCTTCTGTTGGGTAGTTCTTTCGGGGGTGTTTGGTAATTTAAATAGAATAGAATAGAATAGAATAGAATAGAATAGAATAGAATAGAATAGAATGGAATAGAATATTTTCAGTTAGAAGGGACCTACAGTGATCATCTAGTCCATTTTCATGACATTTATCTTGGCTTCATGACACTCTACAGGAGTCTCTCCACATGGACAAAGAGGATAAGAAAATGGAGTTCCCTTTTCCCTTCGTGTGTTCCAGAAAGCTTTCTCCCATGGGAAGTTCAGGGAGTCCCCTTGCTTTTTTTTTTTTTTTTTTGCTTTGCTCCCACTTTAACTAGCAGGTTAGGGAAGGGAAGACGTGCATACTGCACCGAACGCAAGCAGGTAGGAGAAGCAAGCAGTTCCTTAAAGGATATTTGGAATTACTGCAAACCCTCTCTTCATCTGTGCCCACCGTGCGTCAGCCCTGTGTCTCGGAGAGGCTCCAGCTCAGATCTCGCTTGCGAGCACTGCGCACACCTCAGACTACACGGCTTTGATCACGACTTCATGGCACCTAGTAGAAAGCCGTAAAAATCCACACCTGCAGGATCTCCTCTCCTTCCCACGTACATCACCAGCAGCAGTTCCCCTGATGTCAATGGGAGCAGGATCAGACGTCTGTGCTCCAGGTTTTCAGGGGACTACGTCTGGCTCTATAAGCATCTTTTTTAACGCATCCTTTCAGGCAAACATACTGAGCTGCGGTGGCACCAGCTCAGCCTTACAGTTAATAATAGGGAAGCTTAGTAAGAGTCAAAGAAGATTAGAAAAAAATATTTGAAATAAAAGAAAAATAGCCCAATAAAATGTCTGCAGTTACACTGAGAGAATAGAAATATATGAGGGTCATAAACCCCCACACACCAGGAGAGAAGTTATCTGGCTGCTCAGGGTCAGGGTGAGCAGTTGTTGTAGACATATCCAAGAACTGTTTGAGCAGCACCAGACATCAATATTGGCCACTGTTGATAGACAGATCTTGTGCTAGATTAGTCTGATCTGCCGAGGTGAATCCTCTATTCCTAATACTCATGAAATGTATATTGGCTTTTCATGCAAAAACCCTCCGAAACTGAAGCTAACTAACTCCCCCAGGCTTCAGTATCAAATCTATTAATTTCCATTGCTTAAACCCTAAATAACTTTTGGAAACAGAGTGCTAAAACTGGGAAAATGGCTCTGGTCATATGCAGCCAAGGAAATCCTCCTTCCATCAGGAAATCCAGTCACTCTGCTCCATGGGCATCCCATCCCATTCCAGCACATGCTCCGTTCCCAGCAATGGGTTTTGCTGCGTGCCTCTGAGGAGGATTAGCTGCTAATTTGTGGTTGAATCTCTTGATTTTCTGTTTTCTCTTTCACACTGGTCCAGGCAAACAGATGTCTCGAACACCTTGGAATATGCCCATTCTCACTCCTGGTCCTCCTTCTTTCCAAAAGGTAATTGTTCCAGCATCCAAAGAGATAAAAAGGCATTAAAGGTAATGACCCTTGTTCTGATTTCACATATGGCTGGGCCTTACCCAACAAAATCCTAATTTCTGTTTTACAGATAATTATGTATCAAAAGTGATAAATGTTCTGTGACAACAATACATTACCCAGAGAATACTAAAAGACTGCTGTATCTTTGAGGAACCAGACGTGTTTTAAATGCGGTGTTGCGACAGACACACATCGAATGCAATGTTTTTGGAAAATGGACAATAATTTTGTGTAAACATCAACTGAAATTTTGAAGGCAATCCTGTGCACATTCAGCACTATTGCATCTCTATAGTTAAATTTTATAACAGCACATTAGCCTCAAGTATCTATTAAAAAGAATTTGTAATTGGTTAGATGAGAGATGGCTACAAAGATGGTGCAATTCTGCTTTAAAATTATTGATTAGATCAGTAAAAAGACATTAGAAGTAAGCATGAATAGCAAGCTTATTAAATGATATTGCCACATCTCCTTCAGCACCCGTTTCTGAAGTAACTTTCAGCAATGTAAAATATATTAACACAATACTAATTTAAAAGAAGAGAACACAGCACACTCTTTAAATTCAGAATGAAAGCTGATCAAAATTAACAAGATCTGGAGGTCAGAAACTAAAGGATTCTAAATGTGAAAGCAGAGGAAAACAAGAAAAATAATGTCAGTTATTTAATTATTTTAGCTTTTAAAGGCCTGTAAGAAAGCAGAGTTCAATCTAAGAAATTATTATTGTTCCAGAAATATAATTGAAAACTATAACTTCAGCATATTTAAAACAGTTTGAAGCCAATTAGCTTCTCACCTAGACTTGAAGGAAGGCCAGTGCTACTTCTGCTGTATAGTGTAATCAAAATCACATTGAAGTATAACAGGAACTATTCTGATACAAGTTTTTTTTTTCTTTTCAAGTTTAGAAACAAAATTAATTGGACAACTGTGGAGAGAAAGTGGCCATACGCTAAGTTCATCAGTGGAAAAATTCTTTGTACAGCAATTCAAACTCTATCCTTCAGCCAACACAAAACAACTTTTTAATAGGTTTAACTTATTATTGAATAATGCACGGATGTGGAAACAGAGTGGCAACTATCCAGATAAACCCTAAGGGCTGGATTAAAACACATTAAAAATTACTAAGATTTCATATGCAATTCTATATTTGGACATGTGAGCGTTTGGCTCTGGGAAAAGTTGTGCACTCAAATTCTCCGGTTGTGCGTGCAGACAAGGATTTCACCTCCATGACAGACATGCACTTGTGCATTTGTGCTTTGGTCTTCAGAAGATCTGTATTTCTGAAAATCATGTCAGCTCTTATTCTTGACTTTTTGGCCATTTGATCTCCCTGGTGCTTGGACTTGCTACGTCTAGAGTGAGTATTGCCCCAATACAGTTCCATTCAGATGTGAATGGGAGTACGGTTTGCAGTCTAGGAGAAGGCTAAGACCATGGCTGTGACAGACCATAGGCTAAGATCCCTGCTCAGTCATCATCTGGCAGGGCTTCTGCTACCAGGTTAGAGCCACTGTGGCCACAGGGTACAGAGGACTGGCCTAGTCTGAACCTGCTCAGCTGATCCAAATGTGTTCAGGAATTTTTGGATGGATTAACTTTGTATGAGGAGATGCCGTGCTCATCATTATCATGGAGTGCTGAGGCATCCAATATTTGTCTTCCTTCAGTGTTGTAACACACACAAAATCTATGTTTTGAGCACTCATTACTTTGAGAGAGATGGAGACACCGGGTCAAATCTGGCATAAAGATCTGGTATTAATAGCGATGGTCTCTACCTGGCAGGACCCAGAGTCCCCCACCATTTGAGGGATGTATCTGGCTCCTACCACCCAGTGCTGAACCTTTGGGATCATCTTAGGTTATGAGATTCTCCTAGATGCTGCACAGGCTGCGGTATTTAACATTCATTTCTTTTCTGAAACATTTGCAACTTTTTTTTTTTTCCCATACAAACTTAGCTAGTTACAGACGTGTTTTCACTCCGGCTCAGACTACCTTTCCGTGCACAATGACATATGCCTTCAGAGCGTTGATGGCAACGCGGGACTGGAAGGGAACACCTGCTTCCTGCAGGCCAGGCCCTCACTTCTGCAAGCGAATCGTGTCTTCCACACGCTGATGAATAAACATATTAAAGAAAGTTACACTTGTGAAAAATAAAGGGGTTTTTTTTGCCAAATGAGCCTCGTATCTTTACAAGCATTTGGGCAGGGGATGAGGCAGAGCTAGATCTGGCGTAAAAACAAGCCAGAATAAAATAATATATAGACAAAGGGCAGCTGTATTGGTCCCTAGGTGGTGCAGATGCCCACGAGGCACCTCCTGCCCCAGTGCCAGTGTGGGGCTGGTGTGTCCTCTGCCCTGGGGGGCAAACAGGCTCAGAAAGGTTTTACCAACGGGAATAAGGTTGGTAGGAATGGACCTCACTGTCCCCAAGGAAAAGGCTGCCTCTGTCACAGACCATATTTAATTTAAACTCTGTTGGCAGTGTGTGCGTTACATTTGTACACTATATCGTAGCTTGTTGCTATGAATAAATATGAAGACATAAACAAGGTCATTTATGTGAAGCCAACAGCAATATCACTGCTGGAGAAAGGCACATGCAAACATAGAAAAGAAAACTTTTAAGCGTAGTGGCTAGAGGATGTTGCTAATGAAGAAATAAAATGTATTTTCTTTTCCAATATTGTCACTGATACTTTAAATTCTGATAACTTTAACATATCTTCCCTTGAATAATATTCCCACTTCCTGAAAACAATTTGTTATCCAGAAAGCACTAAACACTAGCAAAATCAGGCCATACTGACTTTGATGCATGATCTGCAGAGTCACAAGAACTATGGATACTCAGGATGTCAGTAAACAAAAAGATGAAAATTCATACAAAAGAATGAAGCTTTTTTTTTTTATAAATGTGACATTGGATTGATAAAAATAGAAAAAACAAAGAAGACCAACCGGAATGAGACACAGAGTTTCCTGCTAGGAGTTGTGTGCCAGTTTGACAATTAATTGATTCAGACTGATTGGTGACTTGGCAGGTACCATCAACACAGTTCCCTGCAATCTGCCAGTCCAACCATCCAAAGGATGTTACTGGATTCTGCCCCACTCTGTTCTCTCTTCCATCTGCTGTGTTATGCAAGATGAGATACAGCAGTCCTAGAGAATTTAGAAAGTATTACAGAGAAAAGAAAAAGCGTCTTTCACTTTACGGTCTACGTAATGTTGTAGGATCACAATACGCTGAAAATGAAGATACTGTAAGGAAAATTCCTGCCTAATTTCTGAAAAGTTGAGGGGCTTTTATCATGTGGAAATTGGAGGGGAACAGCTGCACTTTTTCAATGCAATAATCAGACAATAATGCAATAATCAATTTTATTGAATTCTCTGCAGATTCATTGTGGCTTCTTAGTGGAAACAATGCTTTTCTTTTTTAAAGCACATTGAGATGCAGGTTTCCCTCAGGTAAATAACTATCCTCTGCATCTTCTAGACAATCACAGATTTTTAACACCATTAAGATGAAGTACCTACCCTGACTTGCGAGGGCCACAGTGGTGTTGGCACAGCTTATTCACAATTTTCAGCCAAGAGGAGCACCTCTGGAACTGACACAAGGACATGCCAGCAGATGTACATGTTGAGTTCTCCTAAAACACTCCATATGAAGTACCTCAAGCCTGCCAGAAAATACCATGGGAGATCTAGGGCTTACCAGACCCATCTCTGCCAGCCATGCAAGCTCCAGAGAAATCTTCAGAAAAGGCCCCAGGAAATATTTGAATGCTTCTGCCAGATCTGGCTCTTGAACTCCGACAGCCTGCTCCCCTTTTGGTGTTACTGCTGGGGTAACACAGCTCGTGGCCTGCTCATGCTGCACCATATACATCAGCCTTAGATGTCTCCAGCAGATCAGAGCAGACTGGAGCTTAGGAAGGAGTGTCACCTTTACAGCTAAGAAGAAAAGGGATGGGGTGGGCAGCTCTTTCCATGTCAGAGGCTCCATGAGAGCCCACCTGCACACCAGGTACTGGCGTGTGTTGCTGGTCAGGGGCTCTTCTCCACCAAAGCCTGGTGCAGATGTGGTCTAGGATGGCTTCTCTTGGCAGAGAAGACATTGTTCACTGTGTTGCGTTAGCACCACCTGAGCTGGTGCAGGACAAGGTCCTCAAGCAGCAACTGCTCTGCGTGTGGTTTGTGCTTCTGCTGGTGATGGGAATGGCAGGGAGAAGCACGAGGCATGAATCCACTGGCAGGACCCCTCAGAAATCATGCTGTACATGTGAATGGGAAATACCTAACAAAATAGACAATAAAGGTGCAGTAGGCAAGGGACAATCCTGCCCAGTGTCTGTGGCGGTACGGCCCCAGTAGTGCCCCAATCTGGAGGTTCAGGTGTTTGTTTATCTCATGGAAAAGCCACATAGGGCCCTGGCTGGTCTCGTACAAAGCTGTAAAGATACGCTGGGTCTGGACACTGAGATATCATTTACTTCTGAGGCTCACAACAAGGAAAGCACTAACAGATTCTCTTTTGAGGGAAGGGGGTGACGTAGGTTGCAAGCTCTTCATGATTCAGGTTCTTCCTACCAGAAAGGCTAGAATGGTCTAAGGACCATGTACCAAACGGTTACATGATACCTGCAGCATCACACAGCGTGTCAGTGCAGTGCAGAGGGAATCAGGACACTCCAGAAGTGACCCCAACCTCTGACGTGTGGGCATGTTTGATATTGCAGCCTATCCTGCGGAGTAATGGATAGCACTTAGGGGTGCCATTAAAAAGCAGACTCAGCTTAGCCGGGAAGACTTTCCATCAACATTTGTAGATTGATACTGTTCAAACATTTTTAATATTTACATTGGAAGGCTTCCTAAGAGTCTAGATAAGAGACTGTAGCCACCAGTTGCAGACTGATAGTCCAGTTGTACAGATAATGGAGCTGAGGAACTTGGCATTTGATTTTGGCTAAAGTTTTATTCAGTATAGAATAAAGATCGGTTTACAGCAAAACTCAACCTACTGATCTTTATTATTTATTGTCTGTCCCTTTCAGTATTTGTCTGTAAAGCATTTTCCACAGACAAGATGTCTAAATATTGTACTTGAAAGAGTGAAACACTGATGTTTAAAATAATCTATGAAGCAGCTGAAAAATGTAAAAAAGGGAGAATTTTTTCTTCGTATAAGGGATGGCTTGAATGAAAACAAAAAACACCTCCAGGCACTTGTGGGAGATAGTGTGGGTGGATGGGTAGCACCTGCATCACCAGCAGAAGACAGAACAGAGATCTCGGATATCTTCCACTATGAAGGAGAGATGGCTGCTCTTAGAAGTCTTCCTCTTATCCACTCATTCCTTGTTTTCAGTAGATTTTTTAGGATCTTCAAGAAGTTTATTGAAGCAGAAGGGAACCACTGAGGCTACCGAGGTGCCACTCTGCCAGCCCGGTGCTGGAGCAGGTCTCTCAGCTTCACAAGTGGGACATCTGGCAGTACGCAAATATATTTAGCAGAACATGCATAAGATCCAGGCAGCTCTTACCTTAATTACTCAAACAATTACCCTTCTGAATAGCACTTCCTTTGCTCAGACGGTTGCTGTATCTTTGTGATGAAGGATCACAGACAAATTTATAGAGCTGCTTCTTCCAACAAAGATTTTTAGTTTGTAATTCTGCACTTCTAACTCCTCCTGTACAATTTCACATGTGTGTGATCCTCTTCAGTTATTCAGTTGCTGAACTTGTTTGTTGATTTTGCTAAATACATAATGAGGCATAACAAGCTGCAGCAATCTTGCAGCTGAATAAAAAGGGGTACAAAAGAAAAAATTGCTGTTCTACATGGTACACCCTAATGCACAAAACCAACATTTAAATTGTCCCCCCATTTTACATTATTTGTACTTTTTGTACAGAATTTTCAATGTCTATACGGACAAGAGGCAAAGATTTCAGCCAGTTAAGTCACTTCAGCCATGTAGGTCCAAAACTTGATTTAATATTTTGTTAGATAACTGGGCATTTTTCGAGCTCATCCATTTATCCAAAGAGCTTCTGTGCCAATGACAAAGATGAAAAGCAAGTATCTCTTAAGTTACAAAACTTTTATACACGTGTTAATGACTGCAGATTCACTAAAGCTTGCCAGAAATGAGAAACAGTAAAGAAGAATACAATTTTCTATCCAAGACCTGCAGACTTGAGTTGCAGAGAAACTGTGGGTAAAATCTGTAGTGGAAAGGAGGAGAAGGAGCAGGAGATTCTAGCAGAAACTAAAAAGAACATAAAACAAGCTCACAGGTAGATTTTAAAGTTCCTCTATGCTGTTAGTGGAGCTGTGGTCTAAGAAAAATTAAATGATTGTTTCGGCCATAAATGAGGAGGAGTCACACATCTGTATGTCCAGAGTGCAAACATACGCAAAGATAAACTTAAAGGTTAGCTCTAATTGAAAGTTTTTTATGTATTTCCTTTCTAGTCTGTGCATAAAGCTGTCTGGTAATCCCAATATTTTTTTTTTCAGGAATGAATTTTGTTTCCCAGTGAAAGCTAATGCAAGACTTAAATAGCATTGACATTTTTGTTTGTTTGTTTTTACTTATTATCCTAGTGGTGTTCATTCATTCTAGTTGGAATTAGATTAAATTGCCAGTTTGCCTCATTGAGGAAGTTTTTCTCACATAGATCAAATCCATCATCCTTCTTCTCAAGCAGCTGAAAATCCACCAAGAGAGAGAGATTGTCATGCCAGAAATTAAATCAAGCAACACATTACATAAAAACCTTCTATGCCAGTCCCAAAAAGCCAAGAGAATTGTTCCTGATGAAGTATTTCACCTTATCAAAGACAGCTGGTTTGTTGTATTTTTTTTCTTGCCTAACAAGATCAGAGATTGATTTAATAGGAGATATGAAAAATGTAACTACATTTGCATTATTTTTTACTTTTTGCAAGTAAACAAACATTGGATAATTATTTTTAAAATGTTTTTTCTTAATGAGGATCTAGTACTGTACCATCCATGTTCAGTGTATCGAAAACTGTGCCTTTGACTTGTGCAGCTCCAAGATCTGCCACAAGAATTGCAGCACACAGTAGAAGTACATTTTCTGCTGGAAAAAAACTGTGTTATTGAGAACAGAAATTACCTCAAGAATAGTTGTTTTCTCGCAATCTTGTCCTCCAGCCATTAGAAGTTTGCCTTAAAATGGTCTGAATTTTAGGCTCTACCTAAGGAAGCCAAAGAAAAAAATTACCTACGTTCGTATCCAATAAAAAACTCAGTTCTTGAAAGATGTTTTTATCTCTGGTCTATCATTCAATAGGAAACAAATAAAATTGTTACAGATACATGAAATTGAACGTTACTAAAAATTTCAAAGAACAGCTGTAAACAAGCTTCCATCTAAATCTTGACTTTTCTGATAAATCTTCAAAGCTACACAGCTGAGTTCTGAAACTCTTCCCTTTCAAGAGACAGTAATCACCATATATTTAAATAAGACAGAATAAAGTAAAAAAAGAAAACCAAAAATCCCACCATATTTTTATATCATTCCCAGATCCAAATCCCTCAAAAAAGGTTCATATGTACCAAGGAATAAATTTGACTTATCAGGAAATGGGCTGTAGCATTGCCCTGTGACCCTAGGTGACCCACCCACCAAGACCCCTTCAAGCTGGGCCTGCTGTGATTTGCTGAGCATTGGTCATTTTCTGGCCTCAGTGTGGGAACCGCTGGCCAGGGGATGGACATGACCCCATCCTTGGCTGTAGAAGACCTTCCAGAAGACGAAGTTTATGTCTCAGACATGCCTTCTGTCTGAAATTCCAACCTGGAAATGAAACTGTAGAGTCAAAGGCCCCTCTTGCTCAAAATCCAAGTTTCCATGGTTAGTAGGGTGATGTATGACCTGAAGGGATGTTCAGAGGCAGAAAGGCTCAGCGGACACAATGAGTCCTGTGCTCCAATCTCCAATGATATTTTCTTTCTGCATCCAGTTATCGTAAAGAAAAACAATGCACAAAATGCTGTCTAAGCATGGACTTGAACCCAGGTTTCCTGCTCCTTGACAGGCAGATTATCTGCTACAGCTTAAGTTTTATATCAGTTTTATAACATTGACCCCACAGCTGTGCAACTACTGCCTGTCTATAATATTCTCTGCGTTGAAAAATATGTGTTTTATCTCCTTACCCAGAGCAGGGAATTGAGTCATGGTACTTATGTTAGGCTTTTGCACTGAAGCTGAGATTTTTGCAAAGTTAAAGTTTTTAAACTTTTGATTTAAACCCTGGGGAATATACTGCAGACTGTGGAGTCTGGAGGGAATGGGAGTGCCTTTTTTCCAACCTGATTCAGCCTGGCATTTAATCTCCAGAGAGGACTGAGACTTCCAATACAGTTATGTGTTTAGCATTTCCTAATAGCTAGCTCCTAGTAATGCCCCACAAAACGCGAAAGGTTTCTACATTACTCTTAAGGGATTTAGATATCTAAACTTTTCGTTTTGTTTCTGTTCTGAGTTTTAAATTCTATTCTCAAGTTAATTTTATTTTTTTTTCACTTAGATCTTATGGTATCTAACTCAGATTGGAATGCGTGTTTGGAAACAGACCCTGGGCTGCTTAGATGAGAAGTCAGATCTCCAACTGAAAGAATGCTTTGTCAGAAGGTTAACCTACTGCTTAGTCCAGGCCAGTCTTATTGACTGATTGATTGCTCTTCCTACTTCTATGCTGCTTGTATTCAAAAGAACGCTTTTTGAACATTTCTGGGTAAAATCAGTGATCCGATTCAGCAAAATTCCACTGATACTGCTTGTGTTCTTAAAAAAAGAAAAAAAAAAAACAACTAGGTAAAATCTATTTGGATTGCAGGTCAGCATGCTTCTTGTGAAAATAGTATTCCCAGTTTGCACTGCTGGAATTCTGAATCTAAGGTCTGCTTAAAAAAAAAGTCAACTCCTTCTCTGCAATCTCCAAAGAGATAATTAAAAACATTTTATGTGTTATGTGGTGTAAGAAAGTTA
Source organism: Tetrax tetrax (assembly GCA_009806455.1). Classification (NCBI taxonomy): domain Eukaryota; kingdom Metazoa; phylum Chordata; class Aves; order Otidiformes; family Otididae; genus Tetrax; species Tetrax tetrax. The sequence continues at coordinate 779,212 of WHYT01017505.1, forward strand.
CTCTTCCAATGTCTCAGAGGATCAGATATCACTGAGAGTACTATACGCTTAATTACTTAACGATCACTTCATTTTTAGGGGCTTAAACAGTGATTTACATCTTCAAATTACTGAACAGAAAACATATCAAGCAATCAAAGCTGGAGTTGTTTATAAAGTACCTGAATGCAATAGCTTTCCAGAAATTGCTGCAGCCATTTCAGCAAGATATTTGCCCCAGAATACCATGTGGCCTTTTTCCTTTCTACTTTTACACCAGGACTGCCTGCAGAAAGTTCTTTCATCTCAGCGGAGCTGTAAGAGGTGGCTTGAAAGGTGACTCTCAGGCTGGAGAGGTGGGCTGGTGCAAACCTCATGAAGTTCAACAAGGCCAAGTGCAAGGTCCTGCACATGGGTTGGGGCAATCTCAGGCACAAATACAGGCTGGGCAGAGAATGGTTAGAGAGCAGCCCTGAGGAGACAGATGTGGGCGTGCTGGTCGACAAGAAGCTCAACATGAGTGGGCAATGTGCTCTTGCGGCCCAGAAGGCCAACCACATCCTGGGCTGCATCAAGAGGAGTGTGGCCAGCAGGTCGAGGGAGGGGATTCTCCCCCTCTACTCTGCTCTTGTGAGACCCCACCTGCAGTACTGCATCCAGCTCTGGGGCCCCCAACATGAGAAGAACGTGGAGCTGTTGGAGCGAGTCCAGAGGAGGCCACAAAGATGATCAGAGGGCTGGAGCACCTCTCCTATGAGGACAGGCTGAGAGAATTGGGGCTGTTCAGCCTGGAGAAGAGGAAGCTCCAGGGAGACCTTGTAGTGGTCTTCCAGCATCTAAAGGGGGCTTATAAGAAAGATGGGGAGAAACTCTTTAGCAGGGCATTTTGTGATAGGACAAGGGGTAATGGTTTTAAAATAGATGGAGGTAGATTCAGACAGGACATAAGGAAAACATCTTTTACAATGAGTGTGGTGAGGCACTGGCACAGGTTGCCCAGAGAAGCTGTGGATTCCCCATCCTTGGAAGTGTTCAAAGCCAGGTTGGATGGGACTCTGAGTGACCTGGTCTGGTGGAAGGTGTTCCTGCCCATGGTGGGGAGGTTGGAACTAGAGGGCCTTTAAAGGTTCCTTTGAACCCAAGCCATTCTATCATTCTACGATTTTATGATAACTTCCCTTGTGCCCTTTACACCCTTACATTGCCAGCGTGCTCCATGGAAAACTGAACCTCACACAAAATATGACTACAGCCTCCATTTTCTTTTAGAGTGGTGGTTATAAATCCCTTCTTATTCATTGCTTATCATGAAGATCACTTGCCTGAGGTGAAAGTAACATTCCCAATTTTGCCCGGCGAGACCCGAACCTGCCTCTTTGTGCAGTGCACGCCAGCCACCAGCCTACAGACTAGGCAGGTTGAAGGCGCCTATCGTTTCTGTTTCTCAAGCTGCCTCAGTCTGCATAAAGCACTTCAAAGTGCACTGGGAGAAGGATAAAAAAAGTGATAGAAGCTTTTGTAGGCTTGTGGTCTGGATGCTAAGGACCAACGGACCTTGGAGTGTTGTCCTTGTCCCAAAGACCAGCTATTTATGCACTGGAGTTTCGTGTAAACTCTACCATCGTTCCCCTGAAGGAGACATTCACGTTCAGGACTAAAGTAGGACACGGGGCTGTAACAGACAAGTGAACGCCAGGCTACACGCTGCCGCGCAGGTGATTAAAGTGATTGAATGGCATCAGGATTGGGATGCGTCTTCCACATTTTGAGGAAGCGCTGTAGCCACGGCTCCCTTTAGGAAGATGTGTCATTCTAGCCTCAGTCTGTGGTTTTAACGGAAATAATAATGTGAGCTTTTGCTGCATTCCCCAAGGAATCCAGCTGAGGTATCTGCAGAAGTGTGTGTGACATTAATGATACCAAACAGGGGGCTCTCGCTGAACGCTCAGGATGTGCTGCTTCTCCCTCTTGGCAGCTTTAGTCTGAGCGTATCAATTTTAGCCTGCTCTCTGGTGCCGGCCGTTTTCGACCCTCACAAAACACTGCTTTAGAAAGGAGCAGACTGAAAGATATTACAGCACCAATTAGATGCCTGCGGGTGCATTTCCACGAGGCAGTGAGCTGACATCAGAGCTTACTGCCACTGGAAAGGGGAGACCCCGCTCTTCCCATCCTCTGCTCCCTGTTACATGCTCCAGCTCTATTTTGCACCAGCTTTGCTACCCATCAGACCCCTCTGAGAGCTAATTCAACTACATAAGCTGGTGGAAGATGCACCCAGAGAAAAAAATGTGTTCCTGTTAGGTGATACAGATGACTGGGCTCACAGAGAAGCCTAGCAAAGGGCAGAGCTGGCAGGAGGGATGCAGGACCACAGGGAGGGGAAAGGCGGAGGAGATAAGACCTGGGAGCATCACAGTGCATTAGCCTGTGTGCTAGCCTCTAGTTTCTTTTTAAAATAACACAGGATCTCATAAACGGTCATTCAGAGCACTGAGGGAAAATACGGGTAAGTAGGAGAGAGAAAAACCTGAGTGTCCAGCACCAGCCTGGCAGCAATGCACACACAGCTGCCTAAAGCTGACAAAGAAAGCAAAGGCGAATGATAAAGCAGTCACCAGGAGTCAAACAAACAGCAGCTGCAGCTACTTTTGTTAGGGATCTTACTGGGTTTTATGGAAGTGCTTAGGGTTTGGGAGGGCTCAGCTCAGGTTTGGGTGGTCTGGACTTGCTTGTCTGAATGAAAGCAGCACTTCTGAGCTTACAGGGATGTAAGTATTAGCAGGGATTTTGTTAAGAAGGTGAATTATAAAATCATTATCCTCTTTGGCTGCTCAAGAGACTACTTTTAAAAGGCTTATTTTCTTTTTTTTTTCTTCCAGAGGTTGGTTAGCTTCGTTGGTTATTGTCCTGAAGCTGCCTGGTTTATCCCATATTGCAATTTTATACCCTACATAAGTAAGCTAAATGTATTTTCTGCAGGAAAAGTGAAGCTTCTCTGCCAGCTTGAGCAACTATCACAAAATTGGAAGACCTATTCTCGGCAGTTTTATTTAAGGATTATCTTACTCCATAAGAATCTCTCAAGGTAAGCCATTAGCTCAGTTTTAGCTCATTTTGGTTTTCAACAGTTAGCAACCAAATAGATGACTGCTCTCGTATCACCTTCTGACTTTCTATTAAATGTTTTCTAAAGTCTGTTGTAGTGAATGGGAAGATGGACACAAGCAGTCACTGTATCAGGACTTGCAACAAAACCATTGTGACTTTCCAAAATAATCCGAGGAGCTACACTTTAGTTTGGCAATTAGTTAACTATCCTAATGCTAAAGAAGCATCAAGCCAAATCCAAGCCCTTTCAGGACACCAGATTGACTGGAATGAGATTGAAATACTGGACCTCATAAGCTGTAATTCCTTGTCTCCAAAGTACTTCTAAGTATTACACAGAGGCAGGTGGCTTGCAAGAAACTTCACCGTTCAGTGCCGATAAAAAAGGTAAAGTTAGGCAGATTGCACCCACTTTGTCATTGCATTATAATAACTGTTCTCGTTTTCATACTTAAAATAATAATTGTAAAATTCCTATTTCCTCTCAAGCTGAGCTCAGCTTAAGGTGTTCCACACAGTATTTGTGGGGTGGCAAAATAGGAAATACAGACTTCTACAAAATTGGCCATGGAAGCTGAGTTTCCTAAATGCGAGTCGCGCCAACATGGTAGGGTGCCTCTAGCACTAAACTTACCAATGCACCCTTTTTTTTTTTTTCTCCAAAGAGAATCTGAGGATTTAAGATGCTAGAGAGTCCTTCTGAGAAACTCTACTTTCTTACTATTTTTGTTCTTTCTTTTCTGGAAGTACTGCTGAAAGGTAGATTAGATAGGAAATTGTTTGGGACTTAAATTCCTTATAATGCTTGGATCCTGAATGTACCAACGAGCAGTTGACACTGAGGTGCAGTATTTTATTTGCTGATTGCCTGAATGTTATAAATGCTTTAGTGTGTACTGATAATTGTCAACAGTGGAGATAATAAACTCTTAGTTGTGAATCTGTGTTAATATAAAGCCCATCTGAGTAAGCACCTCAACAGAAATGCTGTTCATAGAGATACCATTGCCATATCCCACAGAGCTGTAATCACAGAATTTTATAACATTTCCACAGTATTTCTGGAGGGGGAGGGGATGAAAAGACCATTAATGAACATATATAAAAACACACTCATAAATCACTTACATAACATTTTAAATAGCGCCTTTGGAGTTTGATCCTCTACCACGAAAGTCAATGGAATTTCTTCCTGTTCATTTAGCTAGGATCAAATTCAAAGCTTTAATGTCCCACTGTGTCACTTTGGGGAAAATCTCTCCTTATTATAACAGAGTCCTGTAATTTGGTTTCCAGCTGTAGAAGATTATTTCTTTCCTTTTCCCTTTGTATGCATTTTATGTCAGGAATAAAACACTGCACAATCACAGTGCAAAACAGAAGCCCCAAGGGCATCTTACAGACACTAGTTGCTCCTTAGGAAATCTTTAAAATCTCTGAAGCCACTGTGATTGCTTTGTACTACTTACTAAAGAACACTTCCCCACAACTGGTAAATAATATGATATTTCGAAGTGTATTGAAAATGCTCGCCGAAGGTCAGCTGCATACATTCACTCAAAGTCAGTCTTGTAATACTGCAATTGAGATATAGTGGAAATATTGCATCCTTAATGGGCAATACTTCATGGAGGGATGGCAAGTGTATGTGCTGTCCCAGTGTCTGGCTCAAAAAAGCATTTTTTGTGTCTGTTTACTTGTAATCTTTAGTAGAAGCCCATCTAGAGAAAAAGAGAAAAAGAAAAAAAAAAAAAAGAAAAAAAAAATCTGCTGCAAATATTCAGAGCTATAAAGAAAAGCTCAGGAAAAACCCTAAGACAAAGCAGACCAAAATCCCAGAGGCCTTATTCTGCCTTTTCTGAGGAGGCTGAGGGCTGGGTAGATGCTCTGTGCAGCCCTGGCAGCGCAGCGGCTGCGGGGCACCACGGCTTTCCAACCTGCGAGCTGGCAGCGCTGGCGCGGGAGCGGGAGGCGAGTCAAGCCAGGTAAATCATGCGTAAAACTGACATCTGCAGGAACAGATTGGCTAAATCCTATGGATATCACAGAGCCTGCACAGAGCCACCCTGTCCCGACAACAGTCCCTCCCTCCTCTTAGCGCTGGCACTGGGGCTGGCACCACTGCTGTGTGTTTTCCCTCCTCCTCACCCCACCAGGCAGGTCAAGAAAAAAAAAAGGACAAAATCAACATTATAGAGACAAACTTGGCAGTCTACATCGCTCACTTTACCTCAGACCCTTCTTGTTACCTGTGTTTGGTCCTGATAACAGAATACACTGCGTACTACTTTCATTTTTCTTCTTATAGATGAAGACTTCACATGCAAAATTCATTTTCAGAACATTCTAGCCTTTAAAAATCAAATGTTTGCTGAACATTGTTCTAACAAGCAGTGTACACAAACCGTATGCATTTGACAGGAAAAATAATCTCGTCTTGCCGATCGGAGACAATTTGTCTATCTTATGTTTCATGACACTTCAGAAAAATGCATCCTGTTCCTTTACCGCGTTCACTCCAGCAAGATGGAAAGCACGTGTAGTGTATGATATTAACACTTAAAGGCAGGCCCATGCTGAGGTATATGCGTATGCTGAACTTTGAAAGATACATAAAAAAACAAGGTTCGGGACACAGAGGAAGAAAAATAAGGGAGAAATTAGGAAAAGGAAGAGAAACGATGCAAAAGGTTCATTTATCATTCAGATAGTTCTGAGGATAATCTTCATCTTGCGGGACAAAAATGCAGAACCAAGGGGTTCGAGCTGCTTCCAGTAAGGGCACAATTCAAGTTCAATTTGTGCAGATTTTATCAGGAGCAGTAAAACACACTACAGTGGAACCGTGAATATTGTGTCCCTGGATATCACCTGTAATAACTCGGGAGTTTTACTGAGGAGAGGAGAATAAAGAAGAGGATTAACTGATCAGTCAGTGGCCAAGAAATACATTCTTGGAAGGAAATAAGTTATATCGATATTTAGCTTCAACCTCTCTGGTATTCACACTTGGTAAGCCACATAAACTCTTTCCCTTTCTGCTCTTGCCTCTGCTTTTTGTCAAACCTGATCGATGTGGTTCTGCTCTGCAGAGCCAGGCGTCCAGAAATGGACCTGACGGGCTTTGAGCTGGTCAGCTGCTCTGCAGAGGATCAGGCCCTCTGTCACTAGACGCAGTGGCCGGGAGCGGGAACTTTGTGTGACTGTGACCCGAAAAATGCTCTTGCAGGTGATCGTTGACAGAAAGCAAGCTCCTCCTTCGTCTCCAAGAGCACACTGGATGCCCCAGAGTTGCTCAGAACTCTTGCTAGGATTTCACGATGTAAGTAGCATTTGTGCCTTGTAGTTGACTTTCATATTGCCCCTGACGAGCACGGAGGTGATAGGGTGCTCCTCCAGATCCCCATGAGATGCTGCCACAACAGACAGCGGTGAGGACAGTCCTGAGGAACATCACTGTTAGGAATCTGAATTCCTCTAAAGCACCACTCATGGCACTGGGTATTCTGCCATTTCTCTCATTTTTCTGAGGGTTACTGTTTGCCGGCAACCAAGTCTCCTCTCCTAACAAGGTGCTGGAGACTACGTATCTATCCTGGCTCCATAAACTTCCAAGTTAGGAAGCTCATCTTCTTCACCTAGGTGGATTTACACAACATACGTAACTCAGTTAAGAAATTTCCAGTATTTGTTTTCTTTTCCCATAAGCTTCATTCTTAGAAGGGATGCAAGACTTTATTCATTATTTGGTACTCATGACAGAAAATATTTAAGGCTTTCATCTGGTCTGTCTTATCTTTCCAGCAACAGCAGCCAGAGACAGGTGCCATGCTCCTGCAGCATAGAACAAATTAACGTTATGGGCCTTTGGAGGGTGAGGGTGAGCCAGGCTGCCCTGTAGCACAAGTGGGAGGAATTACACGTCTAATCACCAGGAAGTCTATTTAAGAGCAAAGAGAGCACACATGGAGAAGATTGCTGGGCAGAGGGATGAGAGCAAGCCTGGAGCGAGCAGGCAGGCAGGTATGTCTGGCTGGGTTGGGGATTGTGGGATTGCCTTGGAAAAGCTGCACAGATTTTGTTTTTAATTTAGGAAAACTGGTAATACAGCTCTCCTGGTGGTTTTGCCCTTGCTGTAAGGCAAGCCCTCCTCCAAATTGTGTCTGCACAAGGGTGTTACTGTTGAGGTTGTTTCTACCATTGTCCTGCCCTTGGCTGCTGGGGGCTGTTGCACGCAGGCATCAGCTGTGTGCAGATCAACTAACTATGCTTAAATCAAAAACTCCGAAGGACAAAAATTTTCCTGAGGAAAGTGCTCAGTTTGCCAGGAGATGATGAATTTGCCCAAACCAACCTGTGCAGATACTGCCTCACTGGTGCTTTGTTTTGCCTCCCACTGATCCTGATGTTACCTTTAAAGATGTGTTAAAAAAACCCCCAAAACAAAAAACAAAGCCTTCAAAATGTAAACCTACATGTTCTGTCATGTTTTCCTTTGGCAGAGAAACTGTTTATGGCTGCTTGTTTGTTCTAAAACTTCTTTTAGCTAGATTAACATAATAAGGGCAATTTGAATGAATTGTTCTACAAAGTAAAAAAAGTTTAAGGATTGCTTAGTTGATCTGTATATCTTACACCGGATTCCCCTAAAATGAAAGCCTGCACCTTTCTTAACATTACCAAAAGTCTACAGCCACTTGGAGCTTGAGTAGCTGAACTTGGGTTTGGTTCACAGCGATAACGATAAACTCTACCTCTTCTGTGGAGGTAGGTATATGGAATGTGCTTCACAATTTTCCAGTGCTCAAAAGTACAGGTTGGCTGAGAAAAGCTAATCATTGGTTTCCCAGTGGTGCTGGAGGAATGCTTAAATCCTTTAAGAGCCCTCTGAAATTGCCAGTGAATTCTTAAAAAAATAGACTTTTCATCCCTTAAATAGTTCCAAATTTATTTCTCAGTATATGGGCAAGAACTTGCCCACTGAAACTTGAATATTTCTAGTTTTCTTTCTTGCTGGTCCACTTAGTTCCAGGTCCTTCACTTAGAAAGACCTGTTGCATCTTAGAGTGTTGGGTACACTTCTTCCAAATTCCCTGCCTGGTTCATGTAAGCCCATGGTTCAGGATATGCCCCTGGTAGCACTGGCAGATCTTCCACAGGTATTAGTAGCTTGTGACTGCATACATTATTTGTATTAGTATTTTTTTCTCTTTAAATGCAGTAGTAGTTAAGCTGTGAGACAGAGGAGAGCAGTACCTTCATCAAGTGAAGCTGTGAGGTATTAACTGCTTTTGGAGATCTATTCCCTTCGTTTATACACCTGGCTCAGACAAAGGAGATTGTGCTGTTTCATATTTTCTCTGTTGCGCAAGCATAATTACTGAGTGATGTTTTCCAAGGGCACACTAAAAAAAAAGACAGAAATATTATAAGCTTTTCCTATTTTTCAGGAAGTTGTATTTTACTGTGGCTTTAGTGGCAGAACCAAAGTCCAATCACTTAAAAAAAAAAAAAAAAATCTGTTAAAAGTACAGAAGTTTTATGCAATGAAGTTAAAAAAACAGCAGGGATGCTATTCTGAGCGGTTTGGTGCCTTTTTAGGATTTTTTTCATAATCTCCCTGGGATATTATTTTTGATTATTTTTTTGTTTGTTTGTTTTAAATATAATGATGTGGGACACCTTGCATTGCCAAACACTGTATTTGCAGACTTGGAGTTTGAAGTTTAGTTGTACACTTTATCTATAGCTGCAAAATGACTGCTTGGTATGGGACACGTGTGAAGGGAGACAGCTCCCTAAAAGCACAAGGGGAAACAGAGACTGCTCCAGACTGTGCAGATTTTTGGGATGGAGCCAGAGTCAAAAGCCACCTTTTCCTCAGTCCAACATGTTCGTATTTTTCCTTATCACTTGTCAGATGAGTCAGAACTTTGAAGCCTTCTTTTTCTTTTCATGAAGAAAACCTTGAATAAGACAAAGGTGAAATAATCTAATTTAAGAGTGAGGAGAACTTCCTTTATGCAATTCTGCCTCTATTATCACAATTCAGTGTCAGCTATTGACACTCAGTCAAATTGCAGCCTTGACACCTATTTAGTTATGGCATGCTGTTTATGAACAGGCAGAAAATCTTCCCTCCAACTTTTGTGGCTTAGCTCCATGAAAAATCTCACTCTGTAAAAACACACAGCAATACAACACACAGGAATACAGCATAAACTGATTAAGTGGGAAAACAGACTGGCTAGACTCAGGAAGAATGCGTGTAATCTCCAGCATGAGGAGTAACTCCTCTAGCTTTGATTAAGAGAGTCGGGTCATACGTCTCTCTTGTAGCATCATTGCGATGGCTGGTTGTGACAAAAAGTCAATTGCTTAATTTCAACTCCTCAATATCTTTCCAGATATAGAGTACCTTAAGGGGGCTAAACCCAACCACCTAAATTCTGTCTCTTTTTTTTCTATCAGCCTAGGTGGCCCTAACAGTAGCTCCTTGCATTTTTTAAATCCACATTGATTTCTTTTCCTCTCTGTAATTTCCTTTCATTGCTTTGGCATCCTTGAAGTAGAGTTACTTTCCTCCTCCTCAGCCCCTTCTTGCGTTGCTCTCTCCATTTCTAAGAGTCCAGTGATTTTTACCTCCACTTGTTATGTTTCTGAGGTCATAGTGTAGCATGGCAGTGCATTACTGCTTTTTATTATATTTATTGGAGGCACTGTAGACACAGCACAGTACTATAGAGATGCCCAACAGCACCTCGATATTAAAGCAAAGTAGTTTTCCCCAGTGTGAATACCTTTTGTGTGAGGAGTAATCAACTCTGGTCTTAAACAGAGCACCCGAGGTCTCCTCCCACGGCAATGGTGAGCCTGGTGTGTTTTGTGAAGTATTTTCACTGTTTCCTTAGGTTTGTTTTTCATCTGTGTATTAAAGGGCTGTGCAGGCTCTTTTTTTTTTTTTTAAACAGAGGAATTGTAACCCCAAGAGTTTTTAACCAAGATGTTAATCGGTTTTCAAGGAGTTCCAAAGAGGGGTGGTGAATGAGATTCTTGCCCATGTAATGGCAGGAATGATTGATTCAAGGTAAATTTTGCCAAGTGTCCAAATGTGTATTATTCAGTACTGCTTTCAAAATATCATCATATGAATTTGCAGGTTGCAAGAGCTGATTCTTCCTGTCTTGGTTTTCAACTGGCTGACAACAACAAAAAAAATTCTTCCTTATTTGTGTCCACTTTGCAAAATGATTGTACCTGTTTTTACCAGGATGTGGCTTCTTGAGGAGCTGGGGTTGACCTCAGCCAATGTGTCTACCAAAAGGGTCAAGAATTCACTGCACTCCCTCCACCATTTTCCATTTTCTTCTCTTGTACATGCTCTATGCTGGCTTAGGTCACTGATACAAATAAATATCACCTGTTTTTTGCAGGATTGGTATTTGACAGATTTATTCTGTTGGTCTTGCTGACTATGTAGCAACTGAGAATAAAGAAAGTATTGAATGTATCCGGTGGGAAGAGTTGGACTAGCATGCACAGCCATGAAATGACATGTTCAGAATTTTATTCTTCTTTTCTTTTCTATGTGCCTGTTTGTTTTTTTTTTTTTTCTTTTTTTCTTGGACTTAAGTGCTCTAACTATCCACGTTGGTCTAAACTTGAAAGACTCATAAGCTGAAAACGCTCATCTCTCAGAATTTAACTGTTTGAGCTGTTTTGTTTCTTTTATTAGTGTATTAGGAGTAGTTCTCCTATTTCTTGCTTCTCTTAGACTTAATGAAGGGTCTCTTTCTTGAAAACAAAACAAAAAAAATCTGTAAAGTATGAGTCTTCCTTGGCAGCATTTTATATGGACAATTCCTAAAGATATCAGAAAAGGCAATTGATTGCAGCTGTCACTTTCAGAAGTGTAAGAAAAAGGCAAAAATATATGGTGTTAAGAGTTACTCCTTATATTTTAAAAGCTGCCATATAATAAAGTAATGTGGTGAGACAGTTTGAAAGCAATGTTTAGCAAGGATGCTCTTTTGCCCCACAACACTTGACAGTAATTGTGTATAGAGAGCTTGGTGCAGAGCCCTTAATGTTAGTTTTCGGTTCCTTTTTTTTTCTATGGGTTTTTAAACTTAAGGGATTTGTTTTCAACTAGAAACTATGCAATATCTATTGAAGTATTGTACATTCCCTTCCCTTTGTGTAGGTGTGGGCAAAACCATGGAGGGAAGAGAGTGGGGGGCAACATAGACAAGAGTACCTACTTGGTGTTGACACCCCCCAAAAGCTTAGTTTCCTAGAGAGATTCCCAAGAAGACAGGTGTTACCTCTGAAGGGTCAAAGAGAAGAGATACAGGGACAATCTGAGTGAGTACCTGCGAGACCACATAGGGAAAATCATTCTTTGACTTCTTTGAAGAAAGCAAGCATGGACCTAACTTGGTGACATAGATGGCTGTTTCCAGTACTTGTTCTTTGTGGAGAATAGTTTATTGATTATGTCAAGATAGACTTGAAATGCCCCTG
>WHYT01017505.1:802474-816159 GCA_009806455.1 Tetrax tetrax
TTCCCTTCCCTTTGTGTAGGTGTGGGCAAAACCATGGAGGGAAGAGAGTGGGGGGCAACATAGACAAGAGTACCTACTTGGTGTTGACACCCCCCAAAAGCTTAGTTTCCTAGAGAGATTCCCAAGAAGACAGGTGTTACCTCTGAAGGGTCAAAGAGAAGAGATACAGGGACAATCTGAGTGAGTACCTGCGAGACCACATAGGGAAAATCATTCTTTGACTTCTTTGAAGAAAGCAAGCATGGACCTAACTTGGTGACATAGATGGCTGTTTCCAGTACTTGTTCTTTGTGGAGAATAGTTTATTGATTATGTCAAGATAGACTTGAAATGCCCCTGTACGGTTACAATTACATGCCACTGGTATGCTCAGTGAACCAAGTCTGGATGTTTGAGTAGTAACTTGGATAGAAGCGTTAAAATGTTTGTCTTGAGAAAGTTTTGATAGTCAAACCAACTCTTTGTGATTCAGAAGATGCTGACTTAGAACAAGTTTGTTTGCACACGCCCAGTCAGAGTTGGGACAACTACAGTACCTGAGCAGAAAGAGCAAATTAATTAGACCATAAACTAACTTTGCTAGAAGAAATTTGCACATCTAGAAAAGGCATGTAGATCTGTAGCTATTAGCCAATGGAAATGTGCATGCTTTCTTATACTTTTTATGACATATACATTTAATGTTAGAGCTATGTGGTGAAATGGCGTGCTTAAAATCTGAGTCACCAATTTTTCTATTCTTAATAATGTGTCTTTGGAAATAAGCCCAATTTCTTACCAAAATCCATACTGTGTCAAGAATGGATAGCTTGTATACATGCCTGAAGACTGTATTACTGCACGATACCTGTATGATATGAATATACAAATGCATGAACTTGAGGTTTTTGGTTTGTATAAAATACCCTGACAACACCCCAGAGTTTGCTTAAGGATTTCTCTTTACTTTTCACCTCTGTAGTTTTATTCTTGATGTGTTTATTATAGAAAGGTATCAGATTATGGCCTATATATATATTATCTAGAATCTGATTTTGGTTTACCCCAACTGCTATTAGCATAAAAAGACCCTGGAGCCTGCTGGTGTGGCTCATGGCAGGTAAATTAGCAAACATTACCATTCTGTCAAAACTCTATCTTACCACTATGAACTTTATTACATGTTTCTTATAACAATTAAACTCTTTGGTTTGGTAACATCCAAAGAAAAGGGTTACACACCAACTTTTTTTTTTCAAAATGATTAATCAAGAATTATTAATTATATAAATGAGATTAAAGCTTATAGATTTCTAAAGTGTGATTTGTCTGTTTGCACGCAAGTATGTACTATGTCCCTGGCTGACTGGAAACATTCAGCGCTTAAGTTTGCGCATGGAGTTAACAGGTGAGAAAAAGCCTCTTACAGCTCAGTTGGTTTTCAGTTTTCCAGCCACTTGAATATAAAAAAAAATGGACTGCGAAAGTGAAAATTATATTTCCAAATAGGTGGAGTTTTGAAGGAAAAATACCTTTCTAAACAAGTTCAAGTGTAGAACAGATGAGGTGAGTGAAACCCCAAGCAAACAGCAAATTTGTCTGAGGGTGATACCAGCCAATTAAAAACTTGTGTCTGTGAAAACAACCCTGGGGATATGGATGTGGGTTAAAACTAGGCTTCTGCCTACTTAGATTTGATAAGAGTCTAAAGCTTGGCCATTAGATTCAGAACAGAAAAGGTATTTTATGCTTAACCTTGGAGTAAGTTTATTAAAGACGACTTGCTGTATTTCCCATCTGCATCCTTCCAAGCCTTAATTTTTGTCTAGACTTTGTCAAGAAGCGTGTCTTGCTTTACCCAGGGCTTGTTAAGGTAGAAATGTTTAAGTATTTTTGATACTAAAGAACAAAATATCTGTAGTCAGTGTGTAGCTATAGGACTTGTAAGAGATCCTCCTCAATGTGAGGATGCTTCAGGAGCTGGCATCACAAACATGGGAGTGGAGGAAGCAATTCCCAGTGATTGGTGTATAGCCATTTACACTCAACAGGATCAAGGTAGTGAAGGAAAATGCTTGAGCTCTGAGCTTCCCAAGGGGCTTCAGAAAACCTTTTTCCAATTCCTGAGCTAATTGCTAGCAAACACGCCACACAGCCGCTCTTCTAGAGCCATAAATAATTTACCTCATCTACTTAGAAAAAGCATTTTATTGAGGAATTTGTCAGGGTTGACTGTCAAGCTTTGTTTTCAGTTATAACATATTCTTGGTTGCTGCAGGCAATTCTGCTTGCTACAAAATTTTTAGATGAAATGATTCATATGTCTGTTTCAGCTCAGGTAACGCAGCCAGGGTGCAAATCCGTAAGGCTGGACCACTCATCTACCAAGCTACTTGAGGTGCTTATGCTGGAGCCTATCAATGTATTTAATTACTGTAAAATACAGTGAGTGTTGGCTAGCGTAGTCTTGGTATTCAGCATCTTAGCAGTAGGAGCAGAGTATGCCAGAGGATGCTTTGGAGGGGAAAAAAAATCTTGTTTGTTAGTATTAAAATATGTTGGGAGGGTTGTAAGTAAGAAACGTAGATAACTTGGGCTTGAACCTTACAATGGCCGCTTTCACACTATAACTTACTAGAGTTACTAGTAAGTTACTAGTTAGTATGTGACTCTTTCACTATCCAGTCTGGAATCTGCTTTATAAACACTGTTCTTGTACTTAAGAGCAGTTAATAACTATTATTTCTCTACAGTTTATTGTTTAACATTCACAAAATTAAGCTGATGTACCAGCAAACCATATCTGTGTATTTTATATATTGTGTTTCACGTAAGAGGAGAGAGAAACAACACTGGACAGAGTATCAAGTAGGAAAATACAGCAGAATGGAAGAAATATGAAATGGTTTTGATAGCTGCTTGCCTAACAGATGTATGCCATCATACTCTGAGTGCTGGTATCTGAACAATTGCATGATTTATGTATTGTGGAACGGCATCTGACTGAATGTTTTAATGAGCCCATCTTAAAAATCTTTTCAGCCTTTCTTTTCCTTGGTGTAACTTTAAAGAAAATATCCTGAAAGCATATGGTATCTTTTGACATATGACCAGCTAAACAATACAGTCATCAAAAAGAAAAAGATGTTACATGGATGATGCGAAAAATAGTTCTGGAGACTTGCAATGTGCTCACTTAAATTGGGTCAACCCAGTAAGACTAGTAAATTCAAAGCAACCCACAAGCTTTGACTTTTTAGGAAACAAAAACTTGAACTGAAACAGGCATAGGATGCATACTGAATAATTTATATTTACGTACATAATTTTCCCTGTCCGAATAATTTAACAATTTAAAGGCCACACTTGTATTGCTGTTTTTTAGAACTTCATCAGATTTTTTTCATTTGGTACACCAGTTAACCTGCTGTGATTTTGATGAGTTTATCCCAATAATTTATATACATGTGTATAAAAATGGATTTAGCCATGTTTACTGCTGTGTGTTTTCCCCCTCAGGTAGTTATTATAAAATTGGAGGTAGTTCAGCATTTCTATGAACCTGCCAAATATTAGCATTATTATCCACTTGTCTGTAGCTTCTATAACCTTACAGCAAGCACTATATAAACGCAGGGCAAAACCCCCTCCAAAATCCAGTTACTGTTCCAAAGTGCTTCACAGCAGACTAATTATGAAGAGTTGCGACGGAGAATAACTAAGTACCTTTACAGGTATTGCTAAAGTGTTCCTTCCAAGAGCAAAAAACCTAAGTGATGAAAGCCAATGTTGTGGAGTGAGTGGGGAAAGATGGAGCTCTGGATGGGGCAGGAGGGATGTTAGAGCAGATGTTATTTTGCTAAGGGCTGTGAAAGTAGATAAACAAGTAGAGGGATGCATAGGAGCAGTGTAGTCAGCATGATGGGTTAGTAACTGTTTTGTGAATCAACATTATGAGTGCAGATCAGTAAAGCAGGATGGCTTTTCTGAGGCCTCAGAGTGGTGCTGTACCTGAGGCCCAAAAGCTGGGAGCTTGACCAGTGTCTTTGGGCAAGAGGAAATGTTGCATCCCTAAAGTGTCTTGTGGCTTAGTTCTCTGTAACATTAACTTACGGCTTCATCTTCCCAACCATCTTTTGAGAATTAAACTCTGAAAAGAAAGAGTCCTACCATGTAGAGTGGGCTCTCTGCCTCTGTATGTCACCTACCGCGCCATTGCTCACCAGTTCCTATTTCTGCCAAGCATCCCTGCCATCCGCAATGGGCACTAAAATTATTGGTTATGCTTCATAGGTCACCCCCTTTACTCTTTAGAACTGTGTTTAACCAGTTTTCTGATACTGTTAATGAACAAAGACTATAATCAGCAAAGTAAATCAAATAAAATAATACCTTGACACTAATCCTACTTTCTATTGAGAAACAATGCTGTGAAGTCACCTCTCCTTTATATGCATGATGGACAGGAATCCACATTTTCAGATTTATCACCTATCTTGGGTGTTTATAATAATTGTACCATTATTATTTATAGATAATGGCTTATATTGAAAGTGCGCAAGACTACTTAAGAAATCAGAAAACCGATGCAAGTAAAAGATGTGCTAAAAATTAGAAGTTAGAAATAGCACTGGCAGCTGGTATAGGAGAAAGGACTATGGCTTTAGCTCTATTTGGATAGTAACCATTGTTTTTTTTTTTTAAAAGGAATTTCTAAATCAAAATACAAAGATTGTAGAGCAAGGGGCAGCGTTGTTGAGATAATTCAATACTTGCAATTTGAGGCTTCATAGTTGACAGAAACTTCAGAAAATATTCAGTGCTGGTTCTGCATGGGAAGAAACCATACTTGTCCATATTTATAACACTAGAATACAAATTTTTCATTGTATTTCCTAAATATGTTATCACTACAGGAGTGCTGTGGGTGTAGCAATCAAGATGATGACTCTTTCCTTGAGGAACAGGATGGCTTGATATCTTAGGTAATTCTATATGTTTTCGAACAGTATTTAAATCTAGTTATCTAAGCCCACTGATTTGCAATAGATTAAAGGAAACACTCAACCTCTAAATGGAATCCTTACAAAACAACAAAAAATAAATCCAGCAGTAAATGAATCCAAGATGCTATCTTTCTACTTAATGAAATAGCACAAGGAGAGTGCTCAAAAGTACCCTCACTTAGAATCAGTGTTCTCTGTCTGTAACCCTTGCTGGCACTTCAGCTGCAAACATTTTTCAAAATGGGTAAGAAGCCGATTAACAGTGCAGATTTATAGAGATAAACTCATGTCAATTAAGCCCCAGGAGGGACCATCAATTAGTGTCAGTCAGGAAACCCTTTTAATACTTAAATGAACATAATGAAAAATGGTGCTCAGTTATTCAAGGTTCAAGAAAATTTTGCCATTCAAAAATACATTATTTTGCAACAAAAATCTTCCAGCCACAAAACACTTATTCTTGCAAAATAGTCTTAGGAAGAATCAGCTTTCTCAGTTTTTGCTGGAGAACTATGGTTTTCCTAAAGGACTTTTCATTTTTATTAATGACTTAAACAGTGTTCAAGAAACCTTGGCCATGTTCTGGTTTAGTTTTCTACCTGGTTCTGCAAGGTGTAATTAGGATGTGAATTCACAGTGGTGATAGGAATAAAGCAAATGTCCTGGAAAGATGGAAAAAAAACAAGGAGTGATTAGACCAAATCCTTAGCACTTATGTTTAACTGGACTACAGCTCAATGTTTTGAGGCTCCTCAGAATAAACAATATTTAAAAAAAAAAAAGCTGTGCTTCCTCTGTCATCCTGATTTCTGACTCTTGCCAATTGGCTGGAAAAATTACGAAGACCAGTTTTGGATAGGAAGATACTTGATGAGGAGTTAGTCTGTTCTGATGCAACAAGTCCAGCTTAGTGTTTTGTGGATTTTGTTTGAGAAGTCCATGTTATGTTTTAAATTTATGTGCAATATTGTGAGACATGGCTGTCAAATTTGGATTCTCCCCTACAAATCACATGCACTAGGGGATTGCTTTAAAAATCAGATGATTGCCAAAGAGAGGATTGATTTGCTTTTCCTTTCCATAGAGCAATCAGATGAAACCTTGGCAATGTTATATGAAATTAGTCCCACAGCGACAACGATGAGAAGTGCAGAAGGAACAAGGAACTTCCAAAGTTCTTGGAAATGGAAATTCCTCTTTTTAAAGTGTTAACTTTAACTTTACACTCACGTTGTTTACTCTTGGAAGATATTGTGCTGTGAGGAAGAAGCTATTCCACTTTGAAAGCTCACTGCCGCAATGCTGGAGCCCAGAGGACTGTTCAGATCTACCTTCTCCACCCTGGGGCTTACGGCCGTGGGAGGTCACGGAGCTCTCTGGCGAATGCAGCCCCCCTCCAGAAGCACATCTCCATGTGAGCCTTACCAATCATCCACTTCTAGTGACTGGCTCTGGGGTGCCTGGCCTATCTGCAGGACCACAATACATGAGAAACTTTTTTTTTTTTAAGGGCCTTTTTGTTACAAAGTTAGCCTTGAAGGCATATATCACTGTATACTGATTGCTGAGACGACAGGGATTTTCTTTTTTTTTTTTAGGACAGATATTAGGTTTTCTGGTTCTATGGGGACACTTTATTTTTAGAATATATATCATTTTATTGGACTGTGTTGCATTGAAAATATTTACCTTATGTATATTGCATTTCATGCTGCAGCCTGTGGCTAAGACACATATTAGTAAGCATATTGCTATTGATTTTCCTTTGTCCCCCTTTTTCCATGTGTATATGAAGTTGAAATATTTGTTTGCAATCTATCCCTGACAGTGATCTGTTTTGACTTCTGTGGTTTGTGAGAACTGATTGTGCTGTTGAGGCATGGAAAAATAGGGATTTTTATTAAGAGGCCATGCATGGATTCAGTGAGCTGGAGAGTGATGATTTAGTACAAAGGAAAATGGCTGAATCTGGAGTATATGGCTAGTTTGGGCAAGGAAATGGTCACTATAAATACTGCATCCTCTACCTCTTCACTTCTAATCCCTGAGTGGAATCCAGAAATCCCAAACCTTGCACTGAGATCACCAGTAGAGCAAATGGGAGAGTATCCATGCAGCCCCAAAACCCTTCTATCATGAAACAGAAGCTCCTCACCAGGAGATGGTAAGCAGATTTTTATCTGGATATCTGCTTATCTAACTTTTGCACCCAAGATGTCCAAGCCCAAGTTTACCGTGAGGGTGTACACGCATTTAAATTAATGCCTCAGTGGTGGTACTTGTGCTTACAGAAGGCAGCGGTGCAGCGCAGCATCCCCTCCGCCCAGGTCCTGGGAGCAGGTTAGGTGACATCAGGTCTCTGCCATCAGCACAAAAGCCACCCATGGTAATGCCTGTCTCCCCTGGCCCTCAGTGCCTGCAGTCATGTAAACATGGTATTAATGTAACACTCCCAGAAATGTTAACAAATTTGGGATTTTCTGCACAGCTGTTCAGCTATGAAGGTTATTAAGTATTACACAGCTATCATCAAAACATTTTTTTTAATTAGCTGCTTCAGCACTGTATTTAATTACAAGCACTTAGCCCCAGGGAATGTTTACATCTCGTAACCTCCAAATGAGAGAATACACAAGCTATAACATGACACGGAAATCTACGTCTGAAGTGGCACAAAAGGCTAAAGGTTTTTCATGTCAAGAGCTGTGTTAACGTCACACATCACAAAGCAAGACCTGAAGAAACACCGTTGAAGAGCTTCTAATGTGAGGTGCCTGAGCTCCATATGTGATTGCATTGCAGCATAGATTTGTCTCAACTTGTTTTCAGGAAATCATAAGCAATGGTAGACCAATCTTAAGATTCCTATTTATGGCTATGTAAAAATTATATTCATGTTAGAGTGCAAAATTCATATTTCTTTCATTTTTGTCCCAGTATTTTGTGGTGGATGATGACCCTTTAACTTGTGCGGTACAAAAACACAAACAGTTCTTTGACAGCTCAGTATTGATGCTTCAAAGGAAAGTCAATTACAAAATCTGGCAGGTATCTCGGTAAAGGAGCAGTGGATAATGTTCACTCTGCTACTAACAGCACAAAGTACTATGACAATTTCTCCTTCCAAGCTATATAGGAGAATCTATTGTCTTTTTAGAAAATGTGAGTGATTCTGCCTGCTCCACTGTGACTTTGAGATCTGTCAGTAAGAAATGTAACTAAGCGTACAGGTGTATGTGCCATTGATTAAGGTGTATAATATTTTTTTTCTCCCATATGGAGGGGAGAATGTAAAAAAGACTTCTTACCTTTTCTCCTTTTGCTAACTATTTCTCCCCCTTGACTTTTACAAGGTTTCTGAAAACTGAAGAACACTATTGGCCGTAATTTGAGTTTATTTTTACCAAGATATTATCTGCTTAATGGTAGGAGGTAAATTTGCTTTAAAAATAAATTAATATAAAGTGTGCTGATTGTTTCTTGGTTTGAAACTTCCCATTTTAACTGGTGGGTGCAGAGATTTCAGAAACGTATTGCCTGTCTGAGAGGGCTCCTGGGCAAGAGCCAGGTATAGCACTGATTATGCAGGAGTCTGAAAATACCGCTGGCTGGGTGAGTAAAGTGAGGCTTTTCTCATTTCGTTCATGGCCTGAGATCTGTGGTGGTGCATTGGAGTCATTAGTCACCATTTAGTGAGCACAGGTGAAAAAGTGAATACGGAAAGCATTCACATCAGGTTGTTTCCTAAAGCCAGCGTTCCGGGGGGGCCACATGCATCCTGCATGGGGGTGGCAGAAATAGGAGGAAAAGCACTTCCACAGTGATTTCTCATCCCCTCAAGGCATTTTCACCTACCCTGACAGCTATTAGGCAGAGTGTCTCTGAAGCTGCAGAAACAAGTAATCTTCTCAGCAGTGCTATTTGTCTGTAGAAAGGTGTGTGGTCGCTGCTTCTCTGGAAAGTCTGGAAGCTGTGCTGTTGTGGACATACACTCCTCGTTCCCCTAGACCCTGTTTCAGGGTTTTTTCAAGACAAATAGTAGATTTCAGGACACCTGAACTCCTAGACTGCCTTTACAAGGCAAGAAAACCTCAAATGGACTTATTACATCTAGGTGTGTTTTCACAGTTGTTTTACAAGCATTCATTGCCAGCTTTGGTTCCACTTGGGCCAAATTCCCCCAGACAAAGCAGTTTTATTGCTCTTACGGCATCCAGGCCTAACAATCACAATAAGCACAATTTCAAGCACTTACCAAACCTTTAGCTAAGTTCATTACACCCTATTCATTTGAAATGCATTTCGGTGCCCTTTGGTCCTCTGAGATATTAACGCTTCTTTGAGACTGTATTTATTCAGATGGAAAGTGTCCTTAGATGCAGCCATTTAACCAGCTTCCGTCATTGGCCATACCAAACCTTCCCAAATAAAATTGGTCCTTTTGTCTCTTTTTCTTCCTCTGTCTCTCTCAATGAAGAGGGTTTTGAAGGCTGTTTTCTTTCCAGCTGCTGATAGGTTGCAGAATTTCTGTAGTTTCCCTTTGGGTTCCCTAGTGAAAAATCCACTTATGTTTCTGTGGTATGCAGTAATTCTCAAAAGTTACTAATAGTTACAGTTGCTTAGCTGACTTTCACTGAGATAATGAATTTAATGATAAATATTGAATACCTTTTAGTGTGTCAAACCACTATTGGATGTGAGGTTGTATTTTGGATGACATTGCTGGTCTCTGCTACCGGTAGTAAACAAAACACACTGAATTTCTGGCTCTTAGGTCAGGAGGTTGCCTTACTGTGTTGCTCATCTTTCTTCCAGAGGGTGAATGTGCCTGTACATATTGTTTTCTTATTTTACGGTCTCTTTGAGCAAAAGCATTGCAATCTCTCCATTATGAGCTTGACTGTTGTTCCCTCTGCATTGGACAATATGAATCTCTGTTCATCAAGATGTAAATATTAGCTGCTGCCCTATGTATTGTTTGCAAGTTGGGATAGCTGTTATATTTATTCCATAGGTATCTGAGAGAAGTCTTTTTTCAGCCTTTCTTTTTCCAGATTATATTCAGCAACACTGGTTCTTACTCTTTCTTCCCTGTTTTTTACTTTCTCCCCGCTTCTTCTATTAGTCTACGTTGCCTTTGAGCTCCACTGGAGACCCTTGTAAATTAAATGGTGCTGTGTGTGCGAAGCTGGTTCTGCTGGATGATTACATGTGGGCAGAGAAAGTTGGCCATAGGTATAGCTCACTTCTCTTCTCAGATGGCAGATTTTTTTTGTATTTCACTGGCAGAAGTGGCCAGGTGAGACACGATGGATGAAAACTGAGCTCCTTTCATTCAGTCACTAAGTGGAGCGGGTTTTGCACCTGATACAGAACTAAGTTTTCTCGTGCACCTCTGATCAGGAGGAAAACTCCATATACTTAGGGCAGAATTTCACTGAGGTGTGCTGGTGGCTGTTGTCAGGGGAGACTGACAGGCAGCAGTACCAGATTTACTTAAGGTAACTACCTGAGGCGTAACAGAGAGGTGTCTCTGAGCCTGGGAAAGTGGAATTATCTGAGATAACAGGTCAGAGCAGAAATGCTGCCCATCTAAGTGCACACATCTAAGCATTGGCCTTGAATGCTGCTGGGGAGTAGGGCTCAATTTTTTATTTTTTTTTTTAAAAGCCCTTCAAACACAGTAAAGGACAATAAAGTGATTAAAACCTAGTGCAGAGGTTTCTCCGTGGATTCTTTGACAAAGTGTAGATTTGACAGCCTCCATGTTTGAATACCTTTTCCATAATTCTTATGAAGGAAATTTTAACAAAGAGTAGGAAAGGTTGATTTTCAGTGCTTTGATTAAAATGTGTTTGAAATGACTTTTTACTTCTAATTTTCCCTTTCTGTTTTGAAACCTCTAAAAAACCTGCAAACTCTCAAAGGTGTCTGCCAAAACAATATTTCAATGAAGCTGAAATTATTTTTTTTTTTAAATGACCTTTTATTTCAAATTGGATCTTAGTTAGAATTTTCAATGACTAATCACTTTTCCTTGCTTACGAGCCGTTTAATATCCCTACTATCTCAGTTCTGCACCAAACTTTGCTGTGTAATCAATTTTCCATTAGAAGTATCTCCTGCTTAGCCCATTGTCATGGATTAATAGTTTAGAACAAAGTTCATTCATAAACTACCAGGAATAATCAAAAAGTTGAGCTCCTACATTGCAAAAGAGAGCTGGCTAGAAAGCCAAGTCTTGCTCTCTCCTAATGTTATGTACGGAATTTTGTGGCTCATCAACCCAAGCAGAGTTGGAAACTGGCCAGTTTGCAGTCCGCTACTGCTGCTAGGATTTGTTCCAGTAAACTCTTCATTTTCTCCTTTGCAATAATTTTTAATGACCTCCTGAAGCTCTGCCACCCTTCACTCTTTTCCATCGTTCCTTAAAAAAAAGCCGCTTGTTGTGACGCTGCCAGCCAGCAAATACAACCGGAGACTTGTGTGGCCTGACATGCACAGCCGTACGCCGGCACGGCTTAACCCGCTGCGGAAGGGCCATAGGGCAGGAGGTCCCCTTGGGTGCGTGGGGGATAGTGGTGAAAGGCAAGTGTATTTGAAGAAACAGGGAGAGTGAATCAAGTAGAGTGTTTAAAACGCCTCTCTTGGCTTGTTTCTTCACCAAGGCTTGCTTTCCTGTGCAGTGTTTGTTCTACCTAGAGGTGTTGGTGTTGTGTTGAATTCTGATGAGAAAGCTTGTAACCCCAGACACAGTGCTTTTTTGGAAGTTATATTTATTTTTTTTGGTGGAAAAGAACACCAGTCTGTATTCAACTTTCTGTGTCTAATTACCTGCCATAGCACCTCTTTCTTTAGCAACTGAGTACAGCAGGCTAATTTAGGATGAAATCTAAAACTATCATGAACCATTGGTGGCAAGAGCAAGACAGACCTAGCAGAGCAGCAGGGGCTGCAGAAATTCAGGCAGGTCATCCCTGGGATGTACTTGTAGCAAAGTGAAGCTGTTGCATTTCTTTCACTGAGTTTCTGAACAGAAGTATGTGCTCAACGTGTGGTGGGTCTTGTGCAGTGTGTCCAATGCAACTGTGATGTGGTGTTAATGTGCAATAAATCCCATACTGTTGGGGCTTTTAAATTTGCCAAGGTGTAAAAATCAGTTTTAAGGCAGGCAAGCAGTAGGTTGGACACTCCTCTGTGGCAGTGAGCACCTGCTGAGGTGTTGATTTGTGTATGGTGGGGAACAAGCAAAGGATTTCTGGGCATCTCTGCCCAGACATCTCAGATGAACCTAAAGAATCTGTATTTCAAAAGGGCAGGAACAGCCACCAGCTATCCTGTTGGCAGCTGTACAACAAAGAGCTCCCCGGGGTCATTCAACTGACAAAATCTCTGGTTACTGTACGAGCACCATCACCACCTGGTACCTCTTAATAGTCTCCCACCTGTAATTGAACATGCTTTCTGCAATGGGTTAATTTCAGAAATTGGCTGTAAATGACAGTGAAATGTTGGAAACAACAAAGGAGTTTCTGTGTGCTAGGAATTTCTTAGGGTTATTAGTCCAGATGAGGGAGGGGAAAGGGAAGATTTCCCAGCGGTCCAGTGGGAATTTTCAAGGATGGGCAATAGGAGGTTGGCACCAGGTTGTCTTTAGTATTTAGGAAATTTTTACACAGTTATGCATATACAGCTGGTTTTAAGGAAAACTGATCTGGCAGTACTTGAGTTGGATTTTATTACCCTCATCTTAGAAATGGAGAAATATGGTACGGAGAGAAAAAAACAAACCATGAATAGGACAGTGAGTGGGTAAGTAACACAGGTGGAAATGAACTGGGATTTCTCTAGAGCTAGTTTAAGAAATAATTTTTCCTTAAGTAGAACAAATTACAAATAATTCTGCGTTTGCTTCCATCTGTGCTTGTTTCAGTCTATGTGATGAAATTGTGTAGGAGGAGGCAGTAGCAGGAATTCGTTACACCCTTAAAGACAAACGAGGAGCTAGTTTTGATAAATGAATTTCTCATATACGAACTTCAACCTAATTGTACGCTCTTTATGCTCCTTCTGCATAAAGTGACTTCGAAGTTTCTTCCCTTATTACCTGTGAAGGACAAATCACCATTGTGATTCACGCTTGTGCTTCAGCAGGTGTTTGACATCACTAGACTTTAAAGGTCTGCTTGAGGAGGATCAGAAACTGGCCTTGATGAGAGATCTGTAGTTTTGGGGGCAAGAAAGGCCATGGCAAACTCCTTTTAAGAATGACCTTGACTCTATGAAAAGCTACTAGTGAGAGCTCCTGGATAGGTGGATGGGGGGAATAAGTAGCTGTTAACTGATTTTTATTTTCTCTTTCCCAAAGTATGTTTCATTGACTATTGTTTATAATGGAAAGCAAGAGAACACTTTGGAAATTATAAATACCAAAGTAGCTTGGAAACCTGCTGAAGATCTCTGGTCCTTGAATAAATGTCTACATGACTTTTCTACAGAAAATTTTCTGAGTACTGCAGACAGATTTTTCAGACAAGTAAACAGATACAGATGGGGAGGGAGATGCAGAAAGGGCTGATTTGGAAATGGATTTTAAATATCATTAGCACTTTTACCATGGAGAGTATATCTGCATAATGACGGCAGCGGAGGTGACCGTAGCACACTGTACTGTAGCACTGCTGGAGTGACAGAAGCAGA